>WEIU01015031.1:121939-133450 GCA_013389925.1 Aegithalos caudatus
AAAAAAAAAAAAAAGAACAACCACCCTGATCTAAAGAAAGAGATTGGTTTACATAAAATCCTATTAGTTTAGCTGATTGCTTCCAAAACATTTCTGAGAAAGCCTTCCATTACCATACAAATGGTGCTGGGCCTTTTGCAGGCTAACTGCTAGAAAGCATAATGATTTGGGCAAATATTCATCAAGGCAGCTGCTTCTGTGAGTGGGTGTGAGCCTGCTGCACACCAGGAAAGGAAAGAACAAGGAATAGCTGCTCTCCTCCTCCATGCAGGCAGCAGCTACACCAGCCCCAGTCCTCTCCCCATATTCCTGCAGCAGCACCCCAAACAAACAGGGAGCACACGTGTCAGTGAGCCTGTGGAGCCAGGCAAAATGAGGGTTACAGAGATAACAGGGAGTTTGGGAGAGGAGGAGGCACTGGCAGCCCGGAGTGACCGTGTGTGCCGGAGCAGAGCAGCCGGAGCGTGCCCACCGCCTTGGCTGAGAGCTGCATTCCTCCTCAGTGTCATCATTTTCCCCTCTTTGCTGGAATAACCACGAGATCCCACAAGCTCTTCCTGGCCCATGAAGCCAAGAGAACCAGCAGTGCTGGAGGTTTATAGAACCCCTGTGCAAACAGCTTCTGGAGGTGCTGGCATAAAGTCAATCCTGATGCTCTGGGCAACCTGACCTTGGTGAAGATGCCCCTGCTCACTAAAGTGGGATTTGACCAGATGACCTTTAAAGATCCTTTCCAACCCCATCCATTCTGTGCTTCTGTGATCCCTGAAGCATGCTGGTCACCTCTTTGGGATTGCAGGGTGTAACCTGGCTGATGTGAAAACAGCCAGGAGTGAGGACATCACCTTGGTGGGCATTGTGGTGGGCAGGAGGTTCCCTGGGTTTCTAAAAGGGAAGCTTCCCACTGAAGGTCTTGCAAAGTCTGCAAAGATTTTGTCAAGTCAGGGCTTTTGAGTGACTGTGGATAACCACAGACCTCTGCTGTCATGTGGATGATGCCTGACCCTTTCCTGTAAAAGTAAAGCCTTTCTGAAGCACTCCCCAGAGGTGCTTTTTGTGAATCAGACGGCCATGTGAACGAGGCAAGGATCCAGATCTCAAACACTATCATAAATTTGGTGAAGATTCCAAATCTGGGGAAAGAGCTTGCACATAGCTTGTTTTTGTACTTTAACAACAATCATATTGCAATCACCTTTGGGAGAACAAACATTTCATTAATAGCAGTCATGGGATGCAGGAATAACCTCAGTAACTACTGTAATGCAGAAAGCCACAAACAAATTCATTGGCCTTTAAGAAAAAATGGGGGGGCAGGGGGGAATATCAGTGAGGACTAAAGATGTAGCATGAGAGAGCAGTAAAAAGTTAAACATTCAGCAGCTATTCCACTTAACATTTATAGGCAATTTCCTATTCCAATAAGCCAAAATGAAAGAAAAAATAATAGAAAAGCTATGGTACCAGGGAGAGATCATCAACAATTGCTGAAAATAAAATAAAACATCAAATCCCTGGGACTTTTCATCATAAGAGGTGAGTGAAGGGAACATGTCAGTCCTAAGGCTGTGTTGCAGCTTCCCTGAAAGCTCCTCCCAGTCTCACACCACCAGGCAAATGAGTTCTAATTACCCTGTTTAAGTCTGACCAGCACTGGTAACCAGAAGGTCCTCACTCCCAGCCTGTTTTAGGAGCTCTGTGTGGAACAAGACACAGGGGGATTGTGAGGTGCTCTTCCATCTCCAGCATCTCAGCCACCAGTGATGCAGCATGGGCTGCTGGAAAGTCCCTCAACAGGCAGTGGAGGTGTTGGTTTTAAAACAAGCATCAATCAATTCAGCAGCTTTGTCCCCTTTCTGGGAAACTTTTCCAAAAGGCACCTTTCTCCTCAATTTATAATTTTCTAAAGATTTAACGCATCATCTGAGAGTCAAAATTACACCAGAGCTGAGCAGGGACCTTTCTGCTTTTTTGACTGAGGTGACACAGCACAGAGGGACCATGCAACAAAAGAGACTTGGTCACATCTGGCCTTAAGCCCAAAATGCAGAGGAAGCTGGAGGGATGGATGTGTTGAGGGACAGCCTTCCAAAGCAAACTCAGACTGTGTCTGCCCCTGTGTTTTTGCTGTTCAAGGTCATCAATCAGTTCAGGGTGGCACTGCCAACACCAACAGCAGCCTCTGTGTGTGCCCCTGGCCACATCTGCCACGACAGGAGAGCACAACAGCCCTGGCAGGGCCATGGGGTTCTTCAACCACTGCCCCTGCCTGAGCAGGGGGTTGGACCTGGTGACCCACTGTGGTCCCTTCCAATCTAACCCATTCTGGGATTCTGCTTTCTGGGAACGTAGGACTTGGACTGACCAGCCAGGCTGAGCCCAGGGGCAGGTCCCAGACCTGACACAGATCAGCAGATGCAGAGGGACTACCAAAAACCCCAGTTTCCTTTGCCTGCCTGCTCCCAGGCTGGGGTGTGAACAAGGAGCAGCAGACAGGCAGCAGACAAAACAGCTTTCTCCTTCCTTGCACTTCCAACCCTGCTCACAATTTTCCAGCTGCAGCCTGTCCCTGATGCCACGAGAGAAGTAGAGGGGAGCGAAAGGGAAAAACAAAAAAGCCCTTTCTGAAGACATCAGGCCAGTTGTACACTGGGAGGGAAAACCCTTGCTGATGTGAGACCCCTTCCCATCTGCTGCATGGAGGTGACTGGCCGAGGCAGTGGAGCGTGAGATTTGATTATAATTATTGTCTTAACGCAGAGCTGAAATTGTTCCCAACACATGGAGCTTCTGGGAACAGGCAAGCATCCAAAATAATCTTTGGGCTGCAAACTCAGTGACGAAGAGATGGCATAAACCGACAAACATCACAAAACCCTTTGGAGTCTACTTCCCATCGAGCAGGGTTATCCCTGTCAGCCTGCAATTTCACCTCCAGACTGTTCCCACTTTCCTGCCGGCCTTGGCAGACACGTTGTTTTTCAACAAGGAAAAAAAATACGTTTATCAAGGGAGCATAAACCAGCCCAACCCAATTAACTCAAAGCCAGGGGCTGCCGGGCTGTGCTTCTCTCCGCAGATCTGGTGCCTGCCATGCAAAACCAGTGACACTATGGAATGCAGCAACACAATTAGGACCAAAGCCCAAATCTGTACAGGTATTTAAGTGGCAGTTGGACATCTAAATATCTTTGTGGAGTAGCATGCAGTTCTTGGGGCAGAAATAGGGTTTTTTTTACAGAGGAGAAACCACCTCTGTTCCCATTCTTATTCCTGGGAACTCCTACACAACTCTGGGTTGAGCAACACCTGTAGCTCAGGTTGTGGGAAGCCAGAGGCACTGGGGACCACAGAGCCTTCCCCAGCCACTCCTTTTTCTCTTAAGCCCCAGAAGTTGGAAGCATTTATTACTCTCCTGCTTCTCATTAAATAAGCCTGACTTCCTGGAGGCCGTGCAAAGCTTCCAGCAGTCAGCAGCACACAGCAAATCAGAGCTAACGGGTTTGCTGGAACATTTCACACTCTACATCCTTGGGAAAGACATTTCCAGCAGTCCACACCACATCAGCAGCCGATGCTTTTTGTCTGCTGGGTAGTTCCTGGTGGTAGAGCAGAGCTTGGTGACCACCAGTGGGGATTTTATACAGTAATTGGCCAGTGTACACAAGGCTTAGGAGTTTGACTGCTGGCACCAGTGAAGCAGAATTTGGCTGCTCCCCCTGAGCCTGTTAATACCCAGATATGCAAAGGAATCTAAACAGCTTATGATATTCCAGGTGGGCAAAGCACTGTGTAGGGTAGGAGATCACAAAAAGTCAATCCAGAAGAATTAGTATTTCTTCTGGCTGCTGTATCCTGCCTAATTCTAACTCCTTAAGGAGTTATTTCACCATGGCATCTGTAAAATGAGCTACGAAATTCCTTTTGTACTGACTTGGCCATGGGTACCCCTGCAAGGGAAATTCACTGAGAACACCCTTCAGAGAAATTCAAGGTTGGAATGGACAAGAACAATCTGCAAGCAGTTTGTGTGGGTACTGCTCTGAGTGGGGAGTGAAAGTCCCCTTCAATGCTTCTATGTTAAAGCTTCCTTTTTGTTTCTCTGCAATAATGCATGACCATATTTCCCTCTTCCAGCGTGCTCCTTCTGAATCACTTTTCCTCCTGGCATTTGGAAGAGCAAACAGCAACAACTGTGAAACCTCTGTGGCCTCGCCAAGTGTGAACCAGCCTCCCTGCTGGGAAAGGTTCTAGGAAAGGACATTCTGGACAATAGGAGCAGGGGCTGCCAATATTCTGTTCTAATCTTTTTGTCAAGTGCAACGTGTTTTTGTTAATTTTCCTGCTGCAGCAGACCTGTGAGCCCTGCCTGTGTGCCAGGCTCCCCTCCTGGCCATCCCACGTTGCTGATTCACTCAGCCTCTGGGTTCTTGCACATCTCTATTACTCAGAGAAAGCCCTGTCCACTGATTGCAAATGCTGAACAGCTTAAAGACATTTTATATCTGATTAAGCACTTTAGAAGTCTGTTCATGCAAATATCAGGCCAAATTTCCTCATTCTGTAGGAATATATTTTTTGCTTAGTTCAATAAAACCATTTGTATTCATCTCTACTGATTCCACTATTGTTTTCCCTTGCTCAGCAAGATGTATATTACAGTCTGTTTAATTGTGTGTTTGATCTTTACTACTTAACCAGCTCTATTTATCATTAGAATGCATCAGTACATTATAAAGCTTTCAGGCACATTTATCAACATAACAAAGCTCCCACTACAGAAGAGTCCTCCAGGGAAATAAAGCAACAACAACAACAAATACTTCAATGCAATTCACTTAACAGTACAAATATTTGTAATTACGAAAATCTTTAAGAGTGCTTCTTCCATAAATGGCATGTTTTACTTAAAATTGCTTTTATAATGTGATAGTTCCTCCAGTGTATGCAGCTGATGGGTTCCTCAAATTAAAGAAAGCAAGGCCAAATTAGCTGCTTTCTCATATATTCCCTTTTGCTAATGTTAAGGCAGAACTCAAGCTCACTGATGTGCCACTGAAAATTTAGTTACCCCTAATAAAATAAATCTAAAACATTTAAAAAACACTAGTGTGTGATTAATAACTAATAAATACATTACAGTGTGAATGCAATGCTGCAGATAGTGCAAGCCATGTGGGAACCAAGCCTACAAGAATCAATTAACTATTGATTGCAATGCCTGTTAAACATTGATTAACCCTTTATAAATAACAAATACATTACCCTTGCTGTAAACAGGGACCACTAGGTTCTTTTACATGACTCTTCATGTTTCTCATGTCCATCAAAGAAAAATACATGTTGTCAATCTATTTTAATTCCAGTAAAATATATATTTTTATATATTCAGCATTCTTGGGAAACCTGTTTTTACTCCATCAGCAGGTTTTGGGGTTTGGCTCCTTTTTTTTTTTTTTTTTTTTTGCTTTTGCCTCATAGGAAATTATTACAAACTGAAGAGCATCCCAGGAAGTTAGCTGAAAACTGTCATCTCACCTGATCAATCACACTATTAAAACAGACAGAACTCTTTGAAGCCACAAGAACTAAAGGTGAATTCATGAATACAAATCTTAAAAGATCAGCACTAAGATTCTGAAGGCAAATACTCAAAAATTAGAAATCCAAACTTGTGATATTTTGGGAACATCAGTGTGGCCACGTGAACATTATTATGCTGACCAGCACCATGCTGTATTTTCCAGAGGCCTGTACAGAGCCTTCCATCAGAAGTCCAGTAGCCTTCCATCAGAAGAACAATGTTCCATCAATAAGTGACTGGTCAAAGATCTGTTTCAAATCTACTGGATTTTTTCTAGACCCAAACTATTGGCATTATTATTGTGACTAATTTTAACGCTTAGACTTGAATGTCCAGTCTCCCAGCAACACAGAGAAAGAAAATCAATCAAACACTGCCCGTGTTTCTCAAAGTTCCAGACCAGGAGATTCTCACCACAATCCAAAATGTGGTATTTCAGATCATCATTTTGGGTATTTCAGGTCATCACTTGCCTTTCCAAGCAAAACCATTGCCAAAGAAGAGGCAGTGAAGATGCCACTGAAGTCATTGCAGGACCCAGGTGTGCAGGGGACGAACTTCATGTCCCAGCATCTCTGAAGAATAGGCACCACTACCCAAATCCAGGTAGGATCAGCAGGGCAGTGAGGTGCATGGCTGCAAGGATATTGTCATGGAATTGAGCAAGGGTAGGACAGGCTTGGATGTGTGAGGGTTGACTGAAAGCAGCCAGAAAAAAGCGCTGCTGTCATCACAGAGAGGGAACTGGAAACTTCCCCACGAGGGCCCCTGGAAGCTATTGAGAAAACAAAAAAACCTCCAGACCCTGATAGAAATCCATAACTTGAGACATTTCCAGTAGGCAAAAGCACAAGGATGTATTCCACAGAGGACAAAATCTCATAAAGTCAGGATAAAAAACAGCATAATCTATGCCCCAGCTTTGGAAAATGCCAAGGTGTCTGTCTATGTTTCTCCTCTGATTTTCTTTGTTTCATGTTTCCCCCGCCCTCATTTGTGCCTCATTGGAATAATTCAACATTCATGTCTTTGTTTACAAATAGAAGAAATCATTTACAGAACCCCTGTTCTGAAGAGACCCCATCTGTAATTTAAGAAGGGAGATGACCCCTGGTTTGTGATTAGCAGAGGAGACAGTAGAGACAGCTTTCTAACAGTCCCACCAGGCTGGTTAATACCATATCCTCTTCAAACTCTGGGACATGATGGCAAAATCTGCTGCCAACCTCGAATGACCAACCCCTAAATAAGAACAGGAGCATTCACAGACTTCCGAAGGGAAGATCCTCCATGTGAGGTATCTAAACACGCCAAAATAGCTTATAAAAAAATAATATTGATAGGGGGCGGCTTAAAGCAGCGGCGGGGAAAGCCCAGCCCGGTTTTCCCGGGGGTTCCACACCTCGTTCCCATGCACAAAGTGCGTTTTGCCACCTAGTGGCTACCGCGGAGGGACCTCCGGTGTCCTGAGACTTTGTCACCATCAGCCCCCACCCCTTGGCAGGGAAACAGCAGAAGGGGAGAGTACAAGAATAAAAAAATATAAAGCATGTATGACAGACACAAGCCAGACCACCCGGAGGTCTGAAATTTAGCCGAGAAATCCGTAGAAAAACTCGTGTACCACAGCCCGGGTGCGGCAGAGCCGGGACACGACCCCGGCGGGGAGCGGAGAGCACGAAGGAATTCTGAGAAGGGAATCTGAGAAAACAGCAGCTCGGAGTCTGACTTCGTTCCTGCTGTAAAATGCAGGGGCTGGCAGGGGACAAGCTTGGATCATCCCTTCCCTGGGGCCAAAGGTTTGGGTTGGTACCGCAGCAGATGCACTCGGCACCTCCAGGAGCCCAGGGCTGTCAGTGGGGAAGGAAGGACATCGATTCCACCGCGTTCTTCCCCTGCATTTCCATGTGTTTTACTTGCTGAGAAGGTCAGGCTGCAATTTCTATCCCCTGACAAGTTCAGCCTGGCAAAGGCTACAGCAGGCTGGGCAGGCACTACAATTCTGAAAGTCCAGACCCCTGGAATGAACACACTGAAAAAGTATTGAACACTCCCCCCCAGCATATCACAAACAAAACATTGCCCTTTCTACCCAGGAATCTACGTCCCCAAAAGGATTTCAGAGGCTGATGGAGCTGAGCCTAAGCAGCTGTTTAGGAGTCCTTCCAACATCTGGAGTTTTAAACCTCACAACAATAGATTCTGGGGGTGAATTATCAGATGTGGATTATCAAAGCAGTTTTTCAAAAATAACTCTGCAGGTTGGAGAAGTTTTATCCTCCTGTGTCCTCTGGAGAGGGATTTGATGGGGGCTCTATATATCTGGAGAGAGAGGGGATAAAGAGCAGCACATGGAGGTATCTCTTCTGGATGACATTTTATTTCTGCTGTGTGCATCTCCTAAGTAGCAAAGCCACTTTGAAACAAGAAAATTAAAGTATTACAATGAGATGTTCACTCTGGACACACTCAGATCTGCAGAGACTCTCCCTGGTTTGCCCCACTGGGATCTCAAGCACTTAACTGGAAAAACTCCATACATGAGGAGCTTTTCCTCTTAGGATTTCACTTAGGTCACTGAAGACAAGCAGAAAACAGCCCAGACAGATGAGTCTAGATTTAAGAGCAGCCACCATCTAATGGCTCAACAGCCTTTCACCAAACTGTGGTGTCTCCCCAGTTCTGAACTCCGCTGTGTCACAGAAACATCACAAACTACTGGGAGCCACTGCAGCTCCACTGACAATTAATTGCAGATGAAAACTAAAGAGCTTTGGGGATCACTGTGACATCAGAAAGCTTATCCTACTTCCAGCAAAGCTGGATGTAACACATAAAGAGAGCTCTCCAAAAGATGAGGTTCAGTCCAGACCCTGTTACACTTGGAAAGGCATTCACTGGAATGATAACATTTTGCTCCAGGACGCATCTAAAAATCCAAGTGGGATACGTGCCACAGTCTGAGGGGGCACAATTTAATACTGCTCTTTGAACAGCATCAAGAATTCTGTTTTTCTGTAAAATAAGATCAGAACTCAGCCACTAGTTACATGATTCAAAACCAGGCCTTTTTCCTTTAAATTTATGGAGGTTGAAAATCACTGAAATGAGCTGAGTCACAGTGGAGGTTTTTCACTCTTACCTGTGTTTCTTGCAATATGAGGACTGCATCCTGCACAGAAAATGGCTGGTCTGCAGGAGGAAAAGAAAAAAGAAAAAGAAAACTACAGCTGTCCAGAATATGAATACTTGAAAACCTCATCCCAGCCATCAAAGGACAGGCACTCCATGCTGGGAATGGGAAGTGATGGCCTTGGAACTAATTACAAAGTCCTGCAACTTAAGAGACAAAAATCTATCACCAGAACTTCATAACACAAAAAATGCATTTCACATACACTAAGCCTTGAAAAAACATGAGCACACAAACAGCAAAATGAACAAAAACTTGTATCAAAAAGAGGCTGGGAATCCCCTGACCCCATTTTCACATGGAAACCGCTGGTGCTGATAACTGCAAAATGTGTTACTGGAAAACACCAACTGCAGATTTTTTTCTGTTGTGGTTTAAGAGCAGTAAAATACAGCAAGGACTTAACTTTACACGAGGGCTTAAGCAAAATCCTACTGAACAGCAGCAGGGACTTAAATGGGATTTGCTCTGGTGCTTTTAGGTGTGCTGAGGAGGAAGTTTGCTGCTTCCCAAGCTCCCAGGCACGGGGACGGGCTGTGGACGATAGCTGTGTTGGAGGCAACAGGCTTGAGAATTCAATCCATTACATTGGGTGGGACACTTTGAAAATGGCTGGAGGGGTTTGGAAACACAAGTCTGGGATGTCAGCTCCTCAGGAGATTTATTTTTAGATGTTGATTTGCTGCCCTAACTCCTAGAGTCTATCTGGGAAGCCAGCTCTGTAAGCTTTTCCCAAACTCTAAAAGGTCTCTGTTTACACAGCACAGACAAATAAATAGCACTGTGACACTGACACGTAATTGTCTGCTTCTAATACGTCAAACCTGACACATAACAAAAGGTTATTGTGGCAATTTAAGCTATAATCTTGCTCCACTTCATTGCTTTAAATCTTTGACCCTTGAAACATTTAATTTTGGCGTTCTTTTTAAACTTCCTTTTTAGGCAGCACATGAAAGAAGCGGGGTAGATACTTAGTTAAAGGCTGTGTAAGTAACAAGTATCTTCAAGGGACTGGCATGCTCAGAGAATTATCTGTGTCATCGTGGGCATGTCCCAAATGCCTCTGATCATCCTAAGGATATACTTTAGTCTGTTTATAGTGGTCCATCATGACCCCCCCAAAAACAAACAGTGCCACTTCAAGAAAACACTCCATTATGGCTCTGAGCAGAAGTGTAAAGGCAAACGAAAGTGCTGAGACCAGATATGAAGAGGCTTATTTGTTTTTGTGGTACAGAAAACGAAGGAAGGAAACTCCAGAGGAGGATGTGCATTTAAAAAAAAAGGCCAGCTGGGTGATCCCAAACTGGATACAAAAATTGTAATATACAACATGAGTTTAGTGAGGTGGTGTGCAAGGAGGTCAGCCATGGAGAGCTGAGTCTGTGTCAAGCTGAAACTCATAGAAGGAAAGTGGAACTGCCTTCCAGAAAAGGGAAGAATTCTAAGGGTAACATTCCAGATCTCCCAAAGAGACAAGGGAGGACATGAGGCAGATACTGAAGGGCAGATTTGAAGTGTGAGATCCAGGTAAGGTCCATTCTGCAAGAGGCAGACACAAAGTGTGCAGATGGTGGATGAAAGGAGCACAGGACCAGTGTGGAGCTTTGGCTGCTAATGAGGTGCTACCTGGACAAAGGACAAAGAAAAGGATTAACTGATTTCCTCGAGCATTTGTGACTTTAAAGGAAAATAGTTTACCAAGGAAATTGAAAAGTTGATGGAGGGAAGAAGACAACAGCTGAAAGACTGAGATCAGAAATCCTGAAATTCCATCTGCAGAAGATAACCAGATTGGACTCTGCCATTACAAAGGGCAAAAATACAGAGCCACAAAGAAAGAATGCATAGTGCAATGCAAGTAACAGGAAAAGAAAACAGATGAATAACACAGTTTGTTCCTCCTGGAAGATGTGTCACTGACCTCAGTACAAAGGCAAAATGGCTAAAATGTGACATGCTCACTAAATTCAAGCCAGCCTACATGACCTCAATGTTTAACATGAAACAATAACTGGAATTTAGAGGCAGGGAGAGCCAAATTAAATAAAGCCATTTAAAAATTACAGTGATGGTCATCCCCTGTTTGAACAAGCTATTAAAGGAAATAGCAAAAAAAACACCCCATCACTTGACATTTCTACACAAATACTAGAAATCTTTCTGAAATATTTACTGAATTCAAAATATGGTATCAGGTTTAAGGAAGACTCATATCACCTATCACACTTATCAGCTTTACTAAGTGGTCAGACAAATGATGTAATACTACACTCTGCCCTTCAAAGCAATGACTTCTCTTTTTTTTCTTTTTCAATTTACAAAATTGTAAGGTTGGAGTGAACTTAATGAAGGAAATACTGGTAGTGCTGCCTTCTCCTTAAAACAGAACAACCAACACTATGTGTCCATTGAATCAAGAGGAGAAAACCCTTCAGTCTGAGGCGAGGAGCAAGCTGGGAACAGACTGCAGCAGTCACAGTCACTTGGAAAGCCAGCCTCAACCATATGAGGTGGAAATCACACAAGAAAATAAGGCATTTTCTCAAACCCCCCCCGTAATAAGGGAAAAAGCCTTGATGCTGGTTGAAAAGGAAGTTAAAGTTTCATCCAAAATGGGAAAAAAGCCTCTAGTTGTTGATTTGGCTGCAATCTTGTACAACCTTTAAACAACGTTCTCCCATTCTGGATTATAAAAACAAAATTATATATTTAAAAAAAAAAAAAAAAA
>WEIU01015031.1:133470-194879 GCA_013389925.1 Aegithalos caudatus
AAAAAAAAAAAGGACACAAAACAAAAACCCCAACCCAAGCTGCAGAGACCTCAGGACTGAATCCCAGGACGTCCCTGTTGACAGAGAACTTTGCCTAACCCCATTCAAACTGTCACGTATCAGCATTTCTTTAACTAATTTCTCCTTCCTCCACAGTATTTGTTACTTACAGCCACTTCCCAAACTCAGCCTTCATTTTTAAGCTGAAAATATCAAGTTACTCCCAATTTCCTCCTGAGTCCTGCACACTATCAGTGAACCATCAGTGAATTTGAGAGCCTTCCTCTCCTATAGCTTCAGCTCCAGCTCAGTCTTTTGAAAATGCCTGACCAAAATTACTCATCAAATGCAACAGGTCCTGTGTAACATCTCTGATCCATTCTCAGACCTACCAAAACCACCGTGCCAGGTGAAATCTGCCACCACACTGCTTCCCACAGCACCAATACACCAATCCTGCCATGGGTCCTTTTTCCAACAAGTTTTTGTTTGATTTGCAAGCACCTGACTTTGGATCTTTGATGCTGTTTTGTGCCACAACCACACAAGACTCTGAGATCAGAAGGCTAAAAAAATGACTCCTTTATTCAGCAATGCATCTCCCTTGTATACTATTTTACACAGACCAATTTGATTGGTAAAACAAAGGCAAACCTTTTCAACATTGGTCAAACCAGAGGGACATCAAGAAGTCCCTCCTGTGAGAAGGAATGTGTAACATCAGTACCGTTAGAAAAACATTCCCATTGTTTACAGAACTTTCCCTGGGAACAGAATTTAGAAAACCAAAACACCTCAAACATGAAAACCATGGCTACAGATCTGCACAATGGGCACCTTTTGCCCGTTCTTGCACCAAATTCTCATGCAGCCCCAGAGCCTCCTGTCATCCTGCTGTTGCCTGCAGCCTTTGAGCCAGCAGCATTCTTGTCATGTTCAACATCATTCTTCATCGACTTGCAATTCAAATGCCACCAAAAGCAAATCATGTTCCAGGCAAGCACTTTGACCAAACTCCTCTTTCAACACCGCCTCAGGTCACCTGTAACCTCTGCTGCCATCACCTTCTCCAGTCTGTATTTTCCCACTAATTGCACCTTCTGCTGTCTACACTTATTTAGCACATCCTTCACCAAACAGAGGAAAATCTGATCACATTTCCACTACCCAAAAAAAGCAGTCATAAAAGAGAGAAGGTTGCTCTGGCTTAATGGCCTTCTGTTTATTATGGGCCGCTTTTCCAATCACCCCAAGCTTGGCTTTTCATTACTTTTCAGATTTTCAGACCATACCCCTAAGTCTGTACCCATCAGCCTTGTCCCTGTCCAGATGGCTTTTCCTTTCTGAAGCAGGAAACCCCATTACTCTGCTCCAGCCAGAGCAAGAGATAACCTCAAACACCAACAAAAAAATAAACCCACTGAACCCAGTGCATTTCAGGCTCAAATCCTGAAAAGGTTTGTGCCTGAGCAGGCAACGACAACAGCTCAAATGCTTCAGAACTGAGCCAAAGAAGTGCACACAATAAACACCATTTCTAGTTCAATTATGTATCCACTAAAAACAAAATGTACTTACACAAGCCATGTCCAAATGATGCAAGGAACCCTCTTGGTTTTTCCTTGGGAGATGGGGCTGCAAATGTAGCTGTCAGCAATTCTTGGCAGCCAGATGTTCAATGTTTGTTTTACATATGTTAAAGAAGCAACTTCAATGTGACAAAGCAGCATCTTAAAAGTATGAATTACCCAAGAAATATGAAATCCCACTTCAACAGCAGGAGACTGCATTTGGTGTTTTGCAAGCTTTTGGCCTCAAAGCTCTTAGAAGTGTCTTTGCTGGGATAACTTGCAGCTTTAGGGCTGTTTTCTGTTTCATTTCACAGAGGGAACAGAAATAGTTTTACCACCAAATGAATTGTAATGGATTACATTTTATCTCTGAATGTTCAAGGCAAAAACTTCCTTTCTCCCATGGAGACAAAATTTTACTGTACATAGTGCTCCTTGCATATACAAACCCACAAATTTCTGAGTTTTGTGATTTTCCTGAACGGAGGTGGAGGCTGCTCTGTGGACTTGCAGGAACAGGGGCCAGAACATTACACAGATCCCATAAAACCAGCTCACCAACCTCAGACTAACAGTGAGCAAAGAAACACCACCAAGGAGGTTCAGGTCCAGGTTCACTTTTGCCCACCACAAACTTCCCTCCTGAGCAGATAAACTTTTGTCTTTTAACTTTGCAGGGATGAAGGACATCTTACCCAGGAGCACAGGAAAGGTCAGAACAGCATCCAGCTGGAATCTAACCTGTCCTGAACACACTTCTGCCTGTGCTCAAAGAAACAAACTCCTTCAATATAGCAAATGCAATTATATCTGCTGCACCCTTCCATCATCACAGGAGCAAATAAAACAATGGACACTTCTCATGTTGGACTTCGGCAAAAGACATTTATTATTATTATTACTGTTGTTGTTGTGTTGCTGTTGTACCTGCTCTGCTCTGCCCACAGTGGTGGCATAAATGCTGTTACCACATTGTAGCTGATGATGCCGGTGTACAAATCAAAATCCATCTTAATTTCAAACTCCATTAGAAACACAGGAAAAAAGATCAACATTTACGAAATGTAAAGGGAAAAATGGTATGGAAAGAATTTTTTTTTTTTTATTTTTCAAGCTTCCAAGACAGTATTACAAACAACAGAGAGCAAAGTAAAGCTAGAAATGAAATACTTGACAGCATCTGTTTAAAAATTACAGCTAAGAAACCTAATAAAAGTTGAATAAACAGTTACTAGAAATAAAAATTTTTACACATATGATATTTGTCTGGCATTTTTATTTCTTTAAAATAATTCATACAAATGGTTACAGTCACAAACATGATTTTAACCAAAAATATTGCTAGCCTACCACATTACCAGGAAGGAATCAATGTAGGCAATGAAATGCTGCTACTTTTCAGTAGTCTAGTGCCTTTTCCAGATACCACCAATAATATATACTTTAACTGGTGACAAAAGCACAATGCTCGTTTATACAAAACCTCTTTTTTTTCCTCAAAATCTCCTTGCAAGGTTGTCTTCATTTTGAAATAAGGGAATTCATGCCAAAATTAGGAGAAACTGTTTTTCTTTTGTTTACTAAATTATTCTAAAAAATAAGACAAGCAGGTAGAAAAAACAATGCACTGTGTGGCGTAGAAAGAAAAATGGGAAAAATTCATTGTCCTGAGAAGTTTGCCAACTGCCTCATTTTTGGGCATGTTTGAAAATATAAAAGAAAGGATTTTTAATCTCGAAACTGGTTTGTTGAATGCCTCCCTTATGTTTTTCCTTGTTGACAGCTAAGCAAACAAACCCTTTTTAATGTTCTAGAAACTGTACACAGACAAGTACATTCATGATATAATTAACTACTAACTTCTCTTGCTTAACAAAGAACCCATAGGACACAGAAACAGTGAATCAGTCCACTGGACAGGGACAAACTACAATTTATACGGAGGAAAAAAATGTTTCCAAATCTTCTTTTTTTGTCTCCCACCTTTTCCTTTTATACTGTATATTGGACCAGTTTCTAAACCAATAATCGTCTCCTCCTGTAAGTTCATGGTTTTGCCTTTAATCAAAATCCAGGGTTTTGTGTTGCGTTGTTTCCCACGCGCCGCGGTTGAAGTCTCCGATGTCGGGAATGCTGTTGTTGGCTACAATTGGTCGCTCGGGTGGTCTCTATCAGCTTCTGGTTTGACAGTTTGGCCTGGGGAAGGAGCATGGGGCGGGTGGGCTACAGCAGGGAGGCCGTGTGATAGAGACATGGGGTTGGGGACTATTCCTTCTACCGCCGCGGGTATGCCGGTGGAAGCCACGCTTACGACGCCCGGGGGATACCTGCTGGGAGGAGAAACCAGGGCACACATTAACTCCAGGCTGAGCAGAGAGCCCACCCTGCCTCCTTCCAGAGCTACAGAGATGCTGCTTCTGCTTTCAGACCAGTTAGAGAGTCAGGGAGTTCAGCTCCGGGTGAGATGCCACGTGTGGATGCTGCTACACCAAGCAATGGATGCTGTGTTTTAAACAAAAGTTTGCCAGATTGTTTCTTCAGATTTAATAGGAGGAGTAACAGCAAAGCAAACCACCTTCGAGTTTTGTTCCTCTCAAAGCATAACCTCAACAAGAAGTAATTCCAGCTGGGTCAGTGCAATATTACAACTTGTCCTTTTTTTTTCCCTCTTTCATTCCCATGTATAATTTTTAAATTTTCATTGTTGCGGTTTGAAAAAATATTTCTTTACACTATTTTTGCGGTCTTAGCTTCCTGACAGCTCCCCACACACTCGTAAGGTGACAAACTCAAGCCTATTGCACCTGAGTAACATTTTCAGCAGCAAACTTGCCACTGCACTTGTCTGAAAGGAGAACTAGTGCCAGTTACACAGAGGGCAAGTGCTTTAGTCAGACTGCAAAAAAGAGAAGTGCAAAGACAAAAATTATGGATGGTTTTAAATATTTCTTACTCTACCTGGACAAACACTGAGGCTTAAATATTTTATGCATTCCACAAAAGCATCACCCTCTGATTCAGCTCCATTTTATGACGGCTCTGATGTTATCAGGCTAAAGAAATCTTGCAAATCTACTGCTGCAATCCCAAACTTCAGATGTAATTCATGAACACTGGTATTTCACAGTGCTCTATAAAAACAACAGCTGCAGATGGATTTAGTAAAAACATCTTTTCTTTTTAATCAAATACCTCAAAATACCTATTTTCAAGTTATATCACATTGGCCACTTACCACTGACCTTTTGCCTCCCCTCCTCATCATAAAGTTGCCCACTCATCCCTCATTGTCTCCTGCCCACCCAAGCAACCTGGTGAGAGCATTTTCCATCTGAAAGCCTGAACACACCAAACTACCACTCACTGCAGCTTCTGCTACCCAAGTATTTAACCAGAACTACATGGGACAAAAGGCACTTGTCTTGTCAAGCTTTTTTCAAGTATCACATTATTCTGCTGTTGATTTTCTCCTCATCAGAGCTCAACGCATCAGGGAATTTCACGACATCTCTGCATCTTTTCCATGGTAATATGCGTTTGTGCTGCTCATCTCAAGTTCCCTCAGAGGAAGAAAAATTAGTGTAGAACTTAAGCAAGACTCAGTAGAAAAAAGCTGGATGCAAGCAGACTGTTTCCACCACAGAAACATCATGAGAACTCTTTTGGAAACATGGAGGGGATCAGCAGGACTGACACGGCACAGGGACAACAGGGGACAACAGGGGACAACAGGGGACAACAGGGGACAACAGGGGACAACAGGGGACAACAGGGGACAACAGGGGACAACAGGGGACAACACACACTGGTCTGGTGATCCTGGGAAAGACTCCTACACACCACAACACTGACTGTAACCTGGGCTGGGTAACGAGGCTGTGACTGATCACACCACCTGTAGGCCAGATAACTTTGTTCCCACTTGTACACATATTTACTGGGCTTCCTATGCTAATTCCCTCTCCACAGAGGTTCCTTGGAATTAATTTGCA
Source organism: Aegithalos caudatus (assembly GCA_013389925.1). Lineage (NCBI taxonomy): Eukaryota > Metazoa > Chordata > Aves > Passeriformes > Aegithalidae > Aegithalos > Aegithalos caudatus. Next base: position 139,034 of record WEIU01015031.1, read on the forward strand.
GTTGCTAATGGAATTAGTTGCTTGTTTCAGTAACTCCATTTGAATCTTATTAATCAAATTTGCTTCAATTCCTATGAAAACTGTCAGACAGTATTGTTTTACCTGAATTTAATTTTGAAACAGCTCTTCTGTTATTCTAGGTGCTTTGCAAGATACACAACATGACACAAATTTCAATTTTAAAATGGAAACACTGCAGCTGTTCTCAACACACAATCTCTACTTTCTAACAATGTATTCCCTGAGTCTCAACACACCAGAGCTGGAAAAAGGTCAAGGAGAGAGCAACTTCTGCAACTGTGTTTTCCTCAGGAAGAAAAGCCTGAGCCTCCCCTTGTGAAACTGGACAGTGCTGAAACAGGAGCACTAAGAGTTACCTTATGAGCATATGAAACATTTCAAACTGCTGTAATTCTACTCTGACCCCAAATATCTTTCCTGTATATAAGGACATTCCCTTGAACCCCAAGTCATAACCACTAAGATTCTACCTGCCAGCACCTCACCTCAGGTACAGGTTTCCTACAGACTTTTAGTAACATCCAGAGGCCCAACAATTGTTTTTCTTGTCTTAAAACAACACAGTGGCAGCAGCCAATATATAGAGATACCATACTGTTCAACAGGAACTGCATTTTACTTGACAACTCCTAACCCTGCTGTGCAATCCTCTTTTTGTAATTTCTGTCCCTTTTCAATCATCAGTGTTGCTCAAATGCTGTCTCTGAAAGGGGACATAAACTCAAGCCTCTACATATGAGCATATGTACTCTACATAACTTTCCCCTTCACTGCTATTTATTGCTTTTCTAGTATTTCCATTTTTTCTATTCTTAACCAGCGAATACATCCTCTCCAGCACTTCATGAAGTTCCCCTCTATGTTCCTTCTCTGGCAGCAGTAAGTTGCAATTTTTTTCCAGGTAAAATGTCCACTGAACTAAATATTTGTGAAAGCAGAAGTGAGCAGCTATACCTCTTCTGTTAATTCATACTCTTCCATCCTCTTCCCCCCACATAGGAGGAAAAATACAGTAACCCTCTTAATTACAAGAGATGGGCAACTTTAATTTCTACTTTACTCTCATCTATCTTTTAAACTGCAGAAGAGAAGCACCTTGAATTCACTACGTTAAGCTCTGTTCAAAAAACAGAGTCTGTCCTAGAAGGGGTTCAATTTTTAAGTGCACTCTGCTATCATGCACTGAGTGTGAAAATTACCAATGATGTAGCTCAACATGAAATAACTCCTGACTCCAACATCCAGCTATTCTCATCCAAGTACCTCTTCAGTACTTAGGTATTCACAGAATCATGGAATGGTTTGGGAAGGAAGGGACCTTAAAAATCATCTTGTTCCAACTCCCTGCCATGGGCAGGGACACCTTCCACTAAAGCAGGTTGCTCACAGCCACATCCAGCCTTATCCTCTAGCTGTCAGGAGGCAGGATGATGTGTGGACATGTCTATAGATGGTACAATCACTGTTAGTGGCTGTTGAATTTCTCTGTGCCTATGACCTGCCTGCTCTGTGACACAGGAAATGGCAGGGAGTTATTTCACAGGCAGCTTGGTAACAAAGACCCAGTGATAATACAGGATCAGGGTATGGTGTGCTGCTTCACCAAGACCACTACACATAATTCCTTCTCAGGAGTATTGTTTATTTTTACTCATGGGATAGGTTCTGTTTTCATGACCTTTAGTGTTGATAGGGTGTCTTGCATTTCACACAGTAAATGGTTTTGTTTTCCCCAGAATATGATGATATTCAGATGATCTAGATTACAATCTGCTGACTAATGCTCAATGTTCTTGGCTTGTGATAATATCTGATAATTTGAGATTTCTGTCCTACATCAAAATACAAGTGAATTATATATCCAAAATAAAACAGCCTCATTAGTTTTAGTTCACCAAAAGAGATATCTGCATTTTTTAACATATAAATTATTATCCCAGGTCTTATCTTCTAATGCAATTACATGAGTATGACACAGTTATTAGCACATCAGAAACATCAGACTGTCTGTGAAAGACTCCAGAACTCACTTAGATCAACATTACCCTGGATTGCAAAGAAAAGATGGAAAAATTTGGTTTGAACAATCAATTTGAATGCTATACTTAATCCAGGTAGGAATTAAGCATCAGCAAACACTGCTATTGAAACCAATTTCTTCATAAAACCTGAGCTTCAAGTGATGCATATTTTGCACTTCACACAGTAGTAACTGCCTTACCCACATTCAAACACTATTCTATTGCCCCTCCAAAAAGCTTTTAACATTTGTTGTACAACTATTCACTCCTGCCTCAAAATTCCTAAAATTAGTTTTATTTTGCATTTAAAAATAATTAAATCAGAATTTTACAATAAATTTTCTTAATCAAAATAATGGACTGAAACAATGTCTTAAAAAGCCACTCAGTTCTGTGTTTATCCTGCTTAAATTGAATACATATGGTCTTTACCTTGTAAATCATTAACTCCCCCAAACATTCCTAAGTTAAAATTAATTTCTGGCTGCAAAAGCCTGCTTCTGCTGGACTTGTGACCCCCAAAACGAGAACAAAAACCTGCATTTTATTTGGGCATGGACCCCTGTTCTTAACTGCCATGACAGGGTTGGAGTTATTACCTCCTGTCCAGCAACACCTGCCTTTAAGCCCCAATTACACTGAGCCATACCCTCACCACTCCAAACTGAGGTCCATGAAACCAGATGCTGTGTGGAGGAGAACATGTGTGCTTGAGCTTCTCATTTCAGCAAATAAAAACACCCTGCTTAGGTATTTAGGGCTATGGGTACACTTCCAGAGATAAACAGCTTCAAGTGATGTGATCACCAAATCCAAGTTATTCTTTTCCCTTGGTGCACTTATGGCTCCTGATGAGGAGATTGTGGCACAGGGTGGTGACACTAATCCCTGACACCCCTCCATCCCCATCTGAGGAGACTGTTCCAAGTCATTGGGACAGGATAACTCTGCCACACTTCTCAGCAGGGCACAGAGGGGTTCCCATGCAGAGTAACACAAAATCAGGAATCCCCCTCTACTGAAAGTATGGGGAGTCCTCCCAAAGAACAACAAACGTGAAGTAGATGCATGAAGAATGACAGTGGAAAGATTAGGATAATGGAGTATGACAAAAAAGTGAGAGGACTGCACTGCCCCTTCCCTCAAGGCACTGAGGGGAGCAGGCAATTGTGGCTTTCTGCCACTTTCATCCTCCTTATGTGTAAGTATCACACTGGAAAATACAAAAACTGCAGGTGTTTTTCATAAATAAAAATTGTCTGAAGCTGGCTACTAAAAGAGCGTGCTGCTAGAATAGCTGCTAGGGATAAAGGGACAGAGAAAGACTCTTGAGCAAACAAAACAACTAAGGAATGTGCATATTAGATGTAAAAAAATTGCCCCTTCCTATTAATTATTAAGACCCGCTTTCACAGTTGACTGAGAATACACAGATCAAGTCTCTCAAATGCTTCTGCTTAAAAATTAAACATATAATTTAGAAAAAGCTATTTTAAACATATTTTCATAATCACCACAGGCTGTTCCACTGTTTTCAATACTGAGTTACTTGTTCTCTCTTGTGTCTGGAGGCCACAAAAACAACCTAAGTTTATTACTGAAAGTCTTTCTGTAACCTACAGCTGCATCATTACCTTCAGCAAAGGAACATAGAATTTCCACTGTAACACTGGAGATGACTAGAATTGTTTTACTTAAATATACAAACAAATGTATACTGCTCAGACACTAACCCAACAAAAAAAGATTGTAAGAGGATTCATAGTTAAGACACAGCATGACTGACATCAACTAACAAAACAAGATTATTCTCCTGAACACAACAGTTACCAAAACAATATAGCTGGTGTGTAATGCAAAAGCACTTCAATCATTAATAGGAAGTTATTTTATCTATTCTTGAATACCTTAATTGAATTATGGAGGTATTTCTTCTACCTTTTCAGCACGCTTACCTGTATGCAGCACCATTAAGCTCTGGATGAACAACTCCAGGGTCCATGCTGGCCCAATGTGTAGCTGCAGTCAAGTGATCTTTGTTAACACAGTTTTTCAGACTGTCTGGAATACGACCTAAGATGAAGCAAGGAAGAAGGAATAAAAATGTATCAAAATTGTGTGCCTTATACTCTTAGTATGTCTATGTTAAATATACTTAAAATATCTGTGTACATAAAAATACACAAAGAGCTTGTTTCTGATCTTTGCTGTAGCCTTTTGCCTGGGACTTAGGTAATAATGGCTGAAATGCTCTGTTTAATTTTGATTTCCCTGTCTCTCTTTATCCCTTGTATGCAAGGTCTCGGTAAAACCAAAATCAGCAAGATTCATCTTTCCAAGAAGCTGTAATTTGGATATAGCACATAGCTACCAATCAAATTCAGTAATTAGCCCCTGATTTCAGTACTCAACACTTTCCTCCTTTTCCTTCCACCTGTCACAGCAATTAAAAACACTTAATGAAAAATATAGAATTCTGAATGGGATTGTGCCATAAACCTAAATATGACCAACACTTATTCCTGGTCCTCCTGATCCCTCTTTTTTTATCTAAATTGCTCTTCACTTTTATTTACTGCAATGTATTAATCCTCAGCCATGCCTTTCATCCCTACATAAAATGAAAATACACCAGAATTTCCTTTCTTCACTTCTTCAAAATCTTTCCTTAACCTCTGAAGTACAACTAAAGTTTTAAGACTGGAAAATCTGTCAACCTGATTCAGCACACACTGGACAAGCCTGTGACAGTCTTCTGCAGACTACCTTGAGCCCTGCAACAAATGACATGAGCAGATCCAACACAGATTTTCTTCATAGCAATAGGAATGTTTCCACCTATTTTAACAGGAGAGATCAATTGGAGCATGTGTTTTTTCTGACATCTGTTTTCATGTGTCTTCACTAAAGTTCAATCTTATAATGCATTTGCACATTGAGGGGCAGAAAGAGGCAATTTTGAGTCCACTCCTGCCACAGCTGGCAACGCTACTCCAGAAACCCTTTCAAGAACTGACTATGCTCCATCATTAAAGAATTCAGCCTTCTTTCTCCAGCTTCCTACTAGAAATTTGATTAAGGGCTTCACTATCTTTGCCTGCACTTTCTATCCATCAGCCTGGCCAAAATGGGGCTGTAAAAAAGCCTTTTCACAAAACTCCTTTTCTTGCAATGGGTACCATCAAGTAGCTGTTACTCCATGACTTCAGCTGATGTCCCTGAACCTGTCACATCTCCTGTGCACAAGCTGAAAGGGCTTTTAGCTCAGGACTGAACTAGGTGAGGTACATGCCCCATTATAGGTGAATTCCAACCATCTAGAAATCATCTTCAAAATGTAGCTGAAATATACATCCATCTAAACTTCTGCCAGAACTGTCCACAAATTTAAACAGTATATTTCTTCTTCTGATGTTTATCCTTCTCAATCCCCTCTTCCTCCCTGTTCCCCTTGTTCTTTATTTTGCTAACTTCTGTAGGCATGTTCTACTAGTCTCCCCTCAAAACCCAGTATTTTTTTTTTTAAACTTATATTGATCTTTTCACTTGCCATGCTTGCCTTCCTCTTACTTCCATTCCAGTAGTACTCTTTATTTCATACTTGCAATGTTCTCAAGTTTAAAAATGTACTTCAAGGGATTTAATATCTGCTGATTATTTCTATTTTACACATCACAACATCACTGACTTTTAAGCAACCCCAGAAACACTTAACATTTTTATTGTCAGATGGTAGTCATAGCCTTCATTCCTACACTTCACACCTTTTTCCAATTATTCTCCCTCTCTACACCCTCTCTTCTTTGTGCTCCCCTATGGTTTTCATATATCCAGCTTTATCCCACAATTCCTGTATCTTTCCTACATTTGTTTCACTGCAATTCAATGTCATTCTCACCTCCCTAATACTGGTCTCAGTTTGATCTTACTAAAAACCATATGCAAACACTGAAGTGCTGACAGCTTCGATACAAATCAATGATCCAGATCGCTGAAAGCACCATCACACACTTGAAGGAGCTGTAGGTCTGCCTTCCTAGGCACATATGCTTGGGCTACTGCACAAACTTAACATAAAACTAGCTCTGGATAGCTGGCTCTTCTTTAGTTTTTAGATCACAGCCTATTAACACTGATTTGATCATCAATCCTCCCCCACGAAGGTATCGGATGCTGGTTTGTGCAATCTCCCCCAGAGCAGGCAACAGTTATTGAACACCCTAACAAACAAATGTACCAGTGGAATTCTGGAGTACAGCCACAAGGACCAATTCCAGCTAAGGGACAGCCAGGCTCTTCAGGTCACCTCTAAAACAGAGTGAAATTGTCCAATAAAGGACAATTCAGATGAGGAGTTTAAGAGGTGCCTTTAATTAGCATCCAGAAGAGAATCTTCTTTCTGCACAGGCTATAAATGAAACTAAATTGCCTGGCCTCTCTAGGCACAAGCCAGAGGGAAGGCTACTGCCAGTGCTTTTTGTGTAACAGAGCAATGTGTTGGCACTGAACTGCTCTCAAGGTGACACAGATGGCCCTGCATGTCTGCAGAGCATTCAGACGATATCGCCAAGGGGGACACAGCAAAGTCCAACTAAAGAGAAAACATTAGTGCTTAATGAATCATTTTCCAGTATGAAAATCCTTCCTTTTATTTTAGGCTACAAGGGATTCAAACCCATGCCAAATGGCTCGGTCCTCTCATTTTACTTATTAGCAGAGTATGTTCGAGACGTAGCTGTTTTCTCTTATGTGAGCAGTTTACAATTACATGGCAGTTATATAACAAAGACACTCTGCCCTTTAAAATGCCAGACTTCTTTAGCAAGGCTTTAAAGAGGGGAACATCTAAAATAGAATAACCTCCCAACAAAATACTGAAAACTTGACGTAGAGAACTGCTCATGACAAGTACAAGGGAGAGTCTAGGAAAAGCTGAGGAAGATACCAGCCAATACCAGGAGGACTTGCAGTCAAAACCCATCAAATTGGTAACAGTTATATGCAACAAAGAAAAAAGCAGATGATTTTTCACATATAAATACATTTCCAAAGTACTTATCTTGCAATGCCTGCCTTCCCTTTTTAATTGCAAAGAACCCCCAAAATGACTTGTTCCCATTCTGAGAACAGACTTAGAACGCATTTGCTGATTTCTGTGTTACAAATACTAGAAACAAAACCCAAGGCTGTTTCTTTTTGGCACCTTTCAAGACTGCAGAAATAGGTTTCTTAAAAAGAACTACACAGGGGAAGGAGCTAATAACAACGTGAGTCAGTACCTGTGATGGCCCTTCGGATCTCTCGTGCTGCTTCCTCCCGCATCTCAATCGAGGCTTGCTCACTATACCAGGCTGCATGTGGGGTACAGATCAGGTTTGGTGCATCCTTCAAGGGGCCCTGACTAAAGCTAAATGAAAATTTAAAACAAGATCAAATGACAAAAAATATTGGGGAGGGGAAGGGGAAAGCAAGGTGGGGAATCCAGATGCATTTGTACATACACAGATTAATTTCTACAACACAAAACAATTGCATTTCTATTCTTTACGGAGTTTGTTTATAATTCTGCCTGTTAATTTAATGTACTATTTGGGGTATAAATAAGCAACAATCACTTTTTATAGACTTAAAGGGTGGAACTTAAGTATAGCAGCAACATTAGCTTCTGTCCAATGCACTTATTGCAACTACAGCCACTGCCACTCCAGTTCTGGGGCAGAAATGCATAAAGGAAAACCCAAATTAATTTAGAATGCCATTCCATTTGTCCAGTTCATTACAGTTTTATTTTTATTGTATTAACCAACAAAGCTCTTCTCTTTCTGTCAGTATGCCATCTAATCATTTAAAGAAAAGAAAAATCTTATTTCCAAATCAGAAGTGTGTCCATCAGCAGCCTCTATGCCTTTTGGAAAACTCAGGGGTTTTTTTCTTGAATTTTAGCATTTTTTCTTTCCCATTTCTTCACAGAAACTCCACAGAAAGAAGGAAAATTACAGATTGTTTTTCAGAGAAAGCAATGAATCTGTATAAAAATGTTATCACAGATACAAAACAGAGAAAATGAAAATAATGGAAACTTGCTCCTCCTATTTATTTCCAGTTTTAACAATCTTGCAGTCAACTGTAACAGGAGAGCAAATATTTTAAGACAAAAGCGTGCTTTCAGAGTTGGTCATAATTCATAAAATGATAGATTTCATCTGTAGTTCAATAAACATCAAATTATCTGGCAAAACTCTTGAATAAAGAGTTGCATGCTGTGATCAGTTAGACATGCAGCACTGAAGCCAAAGGAAACTGTGGCTGTAATCCTGCAACTGAATCTCTGCACATGGCATCTCCATGCAGTAAATGGGGCTTCCCAGAGGTGCAATGGGCTGCTTGTGCAGATCCCAGACAGGAACTGGGAAGAATGTATGTAGCTGCAAGTCCCTTGAGCTGCTACACTCTGGCTTTGCACTGCACTACTGCATTGTAATGACTGTATTTTAGGAGTAAATGATTCCAGGGTACGCATAAATAAAATTAAATACTTGTGATGTGGCATTGTGCCTCAGTAGATATAAAAATTCTGACTAAAAGGGTGTTATTCTATTTTTTCAAAGGTTCTATTTCCCCTTCAAGCTGGAATGAGAGATACTGTCCTCTCTCCAATCTTTACAACCTGCCCTGAATCTGTTCTTCTTCAAAAAATTATGTGAATTGTTCCAGTTAAAAATAACTTTTTTCCCCTGCCCAGGCTGAAAAAGGCTTGTCACATGCAAGGACTAAGCTACAGCAGTCTGTTCTCAAGACTCAAGGACATATAAAATAGGCTCATTTTGATGAGGAGTGCTGATATCTCAATGCCAGTGCCACTTTGGGGAGTGGTATATTTCTGCTTGAAACACTGGACTTGTAAGTCAGTCAAAAACTCAGGCTTGTGCTACCAGCCCTGCCACTGCAGCAGAGTTACTACTCCCCTTATAAAGGGTAAAACAAAACAAAACCTGAACTCTGACAGCCTTCCTGAACTTTTTTTTTTTTTGCAACCTCTTACACACTTGTGGCTTTCCTGCAAAGGCAATCTGGACGAATGTCTCTTCTTTTAGAAAGGTGTCATAAAGCAGTTACTTCTCAAACCATATCTCAACTCCTTGCCTTTGGAAGACTCTGTCCAGACATCAGTTGCCTCCAGAGCTGCATCAGTGGCAAAGGTGCACTCCCCTTAAAGCTATGGCCAAAGCCATGCCCAGGATTTGCAGGTTCCTGCTATTTCTACTAAATAGACTATCTGTTTGGGCTTTTTTTTTTTCTTTTTAAGGGATTAAATCTTGGATGTCACTTTTTTTCACTTCTAACCACATACACAAGCTCCATCTACATTTGCATTAGTCCAGTGCTGCACAGATTCATGTTGCTTTGCTAAGGAGTATTTAGCTACCAAATGAACGGAAAACTCCATTTACTTGTTGCTGTTGATTGTATCATGCACTAAGACTTAAAAATAAGAAAGTGAACAAAATAAAAAGAAAAGAAAAGGAAAAGCACCTGAATGGTTCTGACTCATGTACATCTAAGGCTGCCCCTCGTATCCTTCCTTCCTTCAGGGCCTGTGCAAGTGCTTTTTCGTCTACTAACCCACCTCGAGCTGTGTTGACCAGGAAAGCCCCTTGTCTCATCTAGGGAAAGTTAAAAACAAGAATGATGAAATAAAAATAAATGAAATAAAATCGTTGTGGCATTATTTTTTACTCAAAAGAAGCATCCATTATAACAAAGGCTATTCAGCTGGTTTAAACTGTAACAGTTGTCTTCCCTCTCCATTGGAAAAGTACCACCAAATGTGATGCTTCTAACATAAAATGCTATTTCACAGCACTTAATAACCTTTTGTTTCTTGTAAGTAGTGTCTTTTAATAGAAGCGTTGTTTCAGATATTGTGCAGTAACATGATCAAAAGATACAACTGTGCATATGAAAGTGACAGATCATTTTATGCCTTTTTATTTCACTGTGAAATTGCATGAGACAGAAACTACAGCACATTCTTAAACAAATTCATATTTTGTGGCTTTCAACTTTCACACAAATAAAAGCCTACATGAATTTTTCAGAAAAATCAATGCTTTTGGATTTTCAAACACTTTTCCCTTTAGCTGCCAAAACACAGTAGATGTATGTATTATTTATTTTTGTTACTTCAGCTTCCTCCTCCCCTGTGAGACTTTTCAAATAAAGGTCTAAAGAATTCTTCTATTATTCAATTAAAAGGCATGAAAATGAATTTGGTTGAGAACGCTGTGTGCCCAGGAGAGAAGCTGTGCTGTGCATTGTGCAGATTAGCATTGTAGATGACACTACAATCAGTGTGGGGAGAACTACAAGAATTTACACCGTAATACATCCACAACTTGAAAACAAACTGGCGGTTTAAATAAGAGAAATGGTACTGAAATAAACATAAATTACAACATCCTGCTTCCAGCCACCCTGGTATTTCATCTTTGACAGATGTCTCAAACACCTCTGTGCATGAAGGAAAGCACATGAAGAGCAGGAACCATGGTGAAGATGAATTATGAAAATCTCATTTTGTACTGATGCCATCTCTCACCATAAAAAAAGAGCAAACCCCAACATTTTGACACCAACTCAACCTCATGAAACCTACATATCAAACTAAACCTTAGGTAAATGGATCCTTACACTCAAATACTGATTCAAAATGCCAAATTCATCAACAACAAGGAGGTATTAATAAATTAGTTTTGACTCTTTTTTAAATGAGGTCATAGGGAATATCATTATGCACATGCTTGCAGTGTTTTTTAAAGAAAAAAAACCACCATATTTTTCTGGCCAACTTTCTAGATTTAATGTGGCCCTGTCTCTCTTATGAGCAGGGCTAAATAAAGGATGCTTCTCTCAGTTTATGTAACTAACTTGAGAATCAGAACAGCAAAGAAACTGGCAGGATCTTAAGCTGGTCTGGTAACAAGGAGAGAGTCCTTATGGGAACAATCACTGCATCTCCAGTTCTTGGGTCAGTTGTAGGAACTGCAGCAACACCAGCACAAGTGGGCTCACCCAAGAGCCACTCACAGCTGTGCAGACACACCATAAAAGCTTGTGGGAGCTCATATATCCTCTTCCCATTTCTGTGCAAATTGGCAATTTGATTGTAAGTACAGCTTGGTGTATTTACAGGTCCTCTGAAAGATGTGAACATTTCACTTAAAGTGAACCCTGCTAAAATCTTTGTTCAAGCTGTCCAACAACCTTGCTTGCGTTTTCATTTTAGAATTATTTACAAAACTCCAGAACTAGCACTAGGACATGTTCAAATCAAACAGAACATGTCTGCATAAATGCATTCTAGAGGGAATGAATTATGTGACTCATGATAAACTGTCAGGGTGGATGCAGCTGGAGATGATCCTTAACAATGGGTGGAAGCTTGAAAGAGCTTCACAGCTGGAACTGCTGACGTCTGTCAAATTCACCTACACTAAACCTGCAGAGCAGCTTTATAGAAGTGTTGTGTTTAAACTGCAGTTTTTTCTCAAATCTGTATAACTAAAGATGACCTCAATCTCTAAAGAGCACCTGAACAGCACAAGTTCATTGAAACACTTCTCTGAGCTACTCTGAGACAAGGACAAGCAGGATGGCTGTACAGAATAATGATTTAATTCACTAGAAAAGTTACCTAAGAGAAGACAGACATCAAATTTTCAAAGACATTTTAAGTTTATATCATTTCAGACTCAACAAAATTCAGGGTGAGACTTCAGTGAAATGAGATGCACCATACTTCTCTGTACTTTGTTTAAAAACTGGTTATTACATGAGCATGCAATATTGGACAAAAATGGTATGCAATGCTCTCTAGAAATTCTAGGCCAACCCCAACATCTGTCAGCCTAATCAGAGTATGTCCTACATAAACTGAACAGTCAGAGGGGCTACAATTTCATGGGTTTCAAATCCACTTTACTATCCAGACTGTCTCCCCCAAACTCCTACCCAAAGCAAGAACTATCATCTAACACTTTAATTAATCCTTGCTTTGATCATGAAGGATAACAAATAGGAAGACAAATGCTTACAAGATACTTTCTAGTGCAGAGTGTATCACAGGCATTTAATTTCAGATGGTGTTACTCAGTTTTAACATGTTTTCCTTTGTTTGTTTCTTCGATTAATGCACTGTGCTTCTTCCAAAGCTTAACACATTTCTCTGCCTCCACTCAAAAACTTCCTGTGGTAAGCTGGCCCCAATTTCACAACTGCTGTACAATAAAGTGACCAATGCTCAGTGGTTCCACAGAATTCAGTATGATGCTTTTTGGGTCTAGATGTCTGCTTGAAAAGACACACCTCACCATGTAATAAGCACTGAATGTACCCAGCCATACAACAAAAGACAATCTTCAAGGCAGGGTGACACAGCTCTGGTCTCCTAGATTTCATTTTAAGCTTCTTAATTTTTTAGAGTTTTAAATCCCAAATCCTGATTTTATCTTGCGATGGATTTGCAAAATCCCTAAACTCTCAAACCAAGAAATGTGTTGCATTGTCATTTTTCTGCCATGATCCTACAAGACTGTGGAACATGTTCAATATTTCTTCAGTTCTCTTTCAAGAGTAGTAGGCACAAACTACTCCTTAGAAGACAAGCAATGATTTTACTGCAAAACAGTGCTATTGCCATTGTTACCAACATATAAATCCATTATATATATACAATATACATACATTAATATAAAGAACAGCCAAATCAACTATTCTATCTTAGTATTTTTTTTTCCTGTAAATTGCCTCCATTCTTATGTCTCAGTGTTTTACTTCTGGCTGTTACACTAAAGTTGGAGTCAAAGTTTTTCATTAAATGTCTGGCTTCTAGTATCAAATTTGTCAATAATGGAGCAGTTACTACACCCAGATTTTGAAATTATTTTACCTATTACCTACAACTTTAGGAAGAAATTAGTACTAATTCCAAGAAACATTATTTTTCCCGATAATGCAAAGCTGTAAATGAGCTCCATCCTTGAAGTGCTCTGCGAGCATCAGGACTGAGCACAGGGGGGAGCCATTTAGTCATAATCCTTAAATTGCATCGGAGGAACTCAAACTGAGAGACAACAGTCAAAGGCAGAATTGCTACCTGAAAATACACATGTAAAGGAAGAAGCTGCTACAAGACATGGAAAAAGTGCTTTTACATCAATGCCAGTTCATTAAATCTGAGCAATATTAAGAAGAGCAAATTATTTCCACAAATGCAATGTTACTGAGCCAAAAAGACAGTAAAAGCAACAATACATAAGTAACCAGCTAGTTCCTAATCAATTATAGACCTGTTTGCTCTTAGAGCAGGAAAAGAGAAAGATTCCTATCAAATAAGAATCTGCCTATTTACAGAAATAAATGCTATACAGAGTTGGCAAACAGCAGTGGTGTGGAGGGCACCCACAGAGATTATTACCTGCTTTATGGTGAAGTCATTAATAAGATGATGATTGTGTTCATTCAAGTTGCAGTGCAGGGTAACACAGTCACTGTGGAACAGCAGGTCCTGCAAAGTGCTCACCCGCTGCAGTCCCAGAGCACGCTCCATGCCATCCGAGAGGTATGGGTCATAGAAAATCACACTGAAGCCAAAGGCTTTGGCACGTAGTGCTACTGCTTGCCCAACACGCCCTGGAACAAGATAAACACGCCATGAGAGCAGATGTGGAGCAGCTGGTGAAAGGTTCTCCTCCTTCCCAATGGGAATGCCTGTATCAAACCGTAACGCTTTGGACAGCGACTGCAGAAAGGGCAGAAAACAGAGGTGTCTCCCATCCCACCTGGAATCCTCACTGGGATCAGAAATGGTGCATCTGGACTGTTCACACTGCCTTGAAACAAAGCAGGAGGTTTGCACCTTTTGTCACCAGATATGTGCAATGCCAGAAGATGTCACGTAATCTGCAATAATCTGTGTAATGCAAGGCTTGCCTACTGGGCCTGTTTATGGCAAAACACCACTGCCTGTGAACATATCCTGCCAAGGGCTTATCTTATTCATGTCAAACCAGCTGGCTTTAATAAAAAGCTATAAAATTAATCCTCAAAAATGGATGCAGTGACAGATAATTTGTTTAATCTGAAGCGCAACCATTCTCAATACATGGAATCTCCTTTCAGGTATTTTCTTTCATTTTGAATAACATCCTTCCAGCATTAAAATGCCTACAAGAATCCTGTCAACTTAGGCTTCAAAATATTTTTTTCAGCTACCTGAATGATAAACGCAGTACATCATATGGCATCTAATTAAGAAGAGTGCAGTCCCATTTGGAATTCACACTGAACTTTGCATTTTGGTTCTACTTCTCTTACTGTTTTATTTCTGAGCTGTGCCCAAAAGTGCTGTATGGGCATGACTCCATACCACAAGTACTTCCCTTTGACACACTACCAGTAAAACAGAGAGAGGAAAAAAACCCTGAGTACATCTAATGAGTTACAGGCATTCTGAAGAGTGAGAACTAAGACATTTTTCAAGTTAGAAGTTTACAGACCAGATATTCATGTTAGAGAACTACAAATGTTGGATAAAGATGTTTCAAAAGCATCACTTGACACACCATAATAACAATGCCTAATTAAAAAGAAAAAGTCAACAAGTTTCCTTTGTAATAAGTTTGTTCAAAAAAGCATCAAATCAACCCAGGGAAATCCCATCTCTTTCCAATTGTGCTTGAAGGGATTTCCTTCTGCTTTTCAGTTTCTCTTTGAATAAACTTCAGAAGCCACAGGAAGAAGGGTTTTTGCTGATCATTTAATGTGAACACAGCAATTCTGCAGTGTTTAGTGACAGATGTGCTTGGAATATTAAACAGTTTATCAATCTGACAGGGACTGTCTGCTTTTCTTTGGGGACACCAGGTTAGAATACTCCTCAAAATCTTTAATTTCAACACTTGCATGCATGTTATTTGTTTGCTTTCCAAGCTGTTTTTATAAATCTGAATTAGAAAATTTTCAACACAAACACTATTGTTTCCAAATTTTGGCATGTTCACAACTCAAGGGATCAGTCACACAACTGTAAGCATTTTTTATTTTTTTTAACAAAGCATATAACTGTTACTCCAGCTCCATTCATTTTCATATGCAACATTCCATCATCTGTTCTTTTTTTTACACTCTTTACAACACTAACACCTGAGGGGATTCACAACAGCAAAATCTCTTACAACAGCATCTCCATCTCCATTCACCCTACCCAGGCTAATAAACTAAAGCCTTCTTCAATGGGCACTAAAGTTTCCTTCAGAAACACTTGGGAATCACATCTCTATTTCTAACCAGAAATATTCTATTACAATATTTTATGGGATAAAACTCTTCTACAATTGACAATTTGTATTTAATGTTAGTCATTAAACAAGTACACAGCTGGACACAAGGAATTTGCAGATTTCTTTTTAAATTACCATCTAACATAAAGAACAACCACAAAATGATGATCTTTTCTTTTTCCTTCCCTGAAAAGCCACTATTATATAAGACTCTCCTGGGCATGAGGGGTGGTTCAAAACCTACCTCAACATGCTGAGGACAATACAGGACACAAAGAATCCCACCTTCAGGACAACTCAGCATATCAACTTGTTATGAATATTCATGGCTGCTTCCAGGGAGGGAAAAACCTTAAGCTCAAAACCTTAAATTAATTTCTCCATTAATAGTGTGAGAAGAATGCAGAAAATGAATGTTGTATACAATTGCAAAAAAAAACACAGAAGGCAACAAAAGCATATTTTCAAAATCGAAGTTCTAGCAAGGTCCATTCATCATTTCAGAGGAGAGACACAAACACCCAAGTCTCCTGTTACAGCCTCATCCATTGACTCCCCTGCAAGTCTCCCAAATCCCCCCAGCCAAGCATCCCAGTTTATCAGTGTGTCTGACCCTGACCCTGCCATGACCTGATCTGAGTGTGACAGTACAGCAGCTGCAGGTCAAGGACCCTGCTCAGCCCTTGGGCAATGCACACTCATCCTATGCTGGTATTAAAAAGTTCCATAAAATGACCTTGATACCATGGAAATGATGATGATGACCTGCCTGAAGACTTCCACAGAAAGAAAAAGTGCTTTCACTTAGCAGCTCTTCCCTGCCTGTGCAACAGCAATGAAGAATACTGGTAATTCTTCCTCCTCCTTGGACAGTTCTGAAATGTGGAGACTGCTGTTTTGTTACATTTCCTGCTGAGCACATTAAGAGAGCCAGTAGGACTGCTAAGATAGATCATTTATTGCAGAGTAGTACCACCCAACTCCTAAGCCTTACTGTCTTACACCACAGGTTAGTAATTTGGCCAAGCATCTAGGTAGGGAACTGGGACTGTTGAGACAACAGAGCAGGTGAGGAATAACAGACTGAGTGATGACATTCACTGTGATGTGAAGACAAATTTGTTTAGAGGAATTTCACCTTTCCTGGGTGAGGAAATGCATTAGTCATTAGTCATCAGCATTTCTCACTGAGAAAGAAGGGAAAGAGAGTGTGACTTCACTGCTGTAAAATTATCATTAGAGCAGAACCAAGGCCAGATGTCTGTTCATCCAAGTACTTACGTGCTGCTGCTCATAAATATTCCTCCTTAAAGAACCACAAATCCCTATATTTCTAGATATAAGGTGAAAAGGTAGCTTTTTTTTTCAATTAAATGCTGGGCTTATATCCACACTTGTGATGCATCACTTAAAATACAGGACACTGGATAGCAATAAAGATTAAAAGAGACAAAGACAGCTGCTTAATGATGTGATATTATTATTTATGTAAGGCTCAAAGGATCAGACACTTCACAAGACAGAAAGAGGCAGGGGCTGTGCCCTAAGGAGCTCAGGGGCTGTGCCCTAAGGAGCTCAGGGGCTAACCAAACAACACAACAATGACGGATGGGATCCAACAAACACACAGGGAGGCATTATGCTGTTGAGTCCCTGCTTATCTTCAAGCTCAATACAAGCAGAGGATGAGAGATGGGGTTAACTTTAAAGGAAGAACACAGAGTAATAGGATTAAGCAGGACAGACCAAGTGTCAAAGCAAGAATATGCATGAGATGAGGGAAAGAGAGTGGGTGATGGAAAGAAGGCAAGTGAGTCACGAAACTTGGCTAGATCAGTGGATAAGGAAGTGAGTAGCTGAAACTTTGGAGACACAGTCATTCCCCAGCACAGAGATAGGCAAGAGCTAGGGTGTTTCTCTTTGGCAAAGAGAAAAGCCCAGGAGCAGATGTTAAGAAGGTCTGTAGTTAGCTGTTACAGCAGCAGTGATAAATTTAAGCAACCCACTGCTGAAGAGACCACAAGTTTTAAGACAAGAATAGAGAAACAGAGCTGTGGTTGAGAGGAGATGATCTCAGACACGTTAACAACAAAGGACAGAAACTGAGACCCTACACAGAAACAGAGGAAAGGGCTTAGCAACAGATGATGAGAGCTCTTTGCGTGTAAGACATTGACTTCATAGCATCTGGGTGGATCATCACTTCTGACACTGACGTGTCTAAATAATAAACTGAGGCAAACCTCCAGATGTGGGGAGAGGCCACTAGTGAAGAAACAAAACCTAAGGACAACAGTCTTTGGTTGGAAATACATGTTTGAGTCTGAAACTCAAGACAGGTAACCTCTTGCAGTGATCTGTACTAGAAAAGGGTGCACATCACAGCCTAAGTGCTTGAAGTGCTCATACAGAAATTCTGGTAAACCTTCTAAGTCTATGTTTTTACTCTACTTAATACACATTGATAGGAGTTTGTTAGAAAAGTCAGAATCAAAGTGTTGTGCCTAATTCACACACATGCACAAGAAGGAAGAGCAGAAGTTTTCAAAAGTGACTTTACAATTTAGTATTCTTTGAAATTGTGAATATTTCATGGTAGGAAACATAGAGGACTAACAAAAGGCTAGAGATAATGACTGGTCAATAACTGCAAGTGATGTGTGCCTTTAAAAATCAGATTTTACTAGCCTTTTTAGTGTAACATGCCCACAAAAGGCTTACTTTTTAAAACTAAAACCAAAACCTAGCATTTTGTAAAGCTTCATACACATACTGGCAATCTGATTACTCATTTATTCCCCTGTACTTTTCAGTCATCGAGCAAAAAGCAAAACTCACTTATGAAAGTCAATGCTGAAAGGCTTTTTCTTTCTACTCTCAAGTCTGAATTTGTTCAGTAAAAACACCAAACTGAATGACAAGAGTACAGGTATCTGCAGCAAATGCTCACACTGCATATGAGCCAAAGCTTAAGTTTCAAAAACCAGGTATGCATTTCCATTTTAGAAACACTGCAAGCTACTGTCTATTATTTATCTACAGATGCTGTGAGCACAATAATCACTGTGTGTTTAAATGAGATGCAGAATTAAATTAGTATAGATTTGAGAAAGAAGCTTCATGACTAATTTCTTGAAAGTATATTTTAAAGGCAATTCTTTGATTGTGAAGATGATTCTGGTGCACTGCACTCTCATTTAAATGAGTACTATGTAATACCAGGCTATTTTCAGCTTCCAAAAGTAAGAGTTCATGGCTTGAGTTATTTGACAGCAATGTGTAACTGGAGCAGTCATTTAAATACGATGCTTTGTTGTCAAAATCATATTAATAATTCCTGTGGATGAACAGCACAGCAATTACATCCACAGTCTATCAGATCTGTGTAAGACAAGCACATGACTGAATAATTTTTATATAGAAACTGACTTGCTTGTTTTTCTTCTCTACTTCTGTAACAGACAGTAATTAATTCATCTCAAGCAAGCTTGTCCATCTGTTGGATGCTGAAAAACATTTAGGGTCGCTCAGAGAGGTAAGTAGGTGATTTTATTAGGTCTGGAAACATTTCAAACTTTCTTGCATATATTCTTCCTCTCATTAGGTTTGAAATACAATTTCAGATCCAGCTCAATCAAATGCACACAATAATTGCTCTGCAGAATGTTACTGAAGCAAAGACTTTTTAGTTATGTAAAAAAGCGTAAAAGGAATTCCAAACAAAACCAGAAATGAAAATGGATAAGGGATAAAACATACACATGTAACTGGGCTGAAGTAGCAGGATCCTTGTCCTGGAAAAGGGAAGTGATGAGGTCCCCTCTTACAAGCAGTGTGCTTGACAGCGGGCAATATGGCAACAGAAAGATGAACAGAAACTCAAAGAATTGAGGGAATATCAGCAGTAAGATAAGTTTTCTGAGGAAAATCATTATATCTGAAGGGAAAACATTTGAGTTATATAATCATCAGGAATGTATGCTTCACTTGGAGTGAACAAATGTCGCATTTCTACAGCTCAAATCTTCAACTGTTTTTTTTTAAGTAACGGACAGCAAAGAGCACGAAACCACGCAGGAAGACAACGTACCCAATCCAATAATGCCCAAGGTCTCCCCTCTGATCCGGGCAGCTCCAGAGGCCACTTCCCGGATCTGCTCCACGCTCTGGACCCTGGTGCCTTCCCGCAGCGCCTGGTGCAGCCAGGTGGTTCTCCTGTACAGGTTCAGGATGTGGCACATGGTGGAATCCGCCGTTTCTTCCACGGAGGCGGCTGGCACGTTACACACGGCGATCCCTGCAAGCAGCGGGGAGAGGATGCCAGTTGCCAAACAATGCTGACTTTTTTCTCATTTAACAGCAATACAGGAGCATGATGTTTGAAATTACAGGTATTTCGACATGTCTTGCACAAATATTAAGTTTCTGACTGTAATGGCAGGCAGATTACCTGACATAATAGTTGACGACTATGTGCCAACTTAGTTCTCTGATTTTTTTATTACTAATTATCATGCTTTTAGTTTTTGCAAACAAGTCAGATAGTAAATAGGCCACAGAAACCACAGAAGGAAAGCACTGAAGATGTCTGATAGTTTGGAACATGAGTCTGGGTAAGCATTTTACATTTCCACTAAGCTTGGTGTTTTGAACAGCAAAGAGAAATCTGTCCTGCTCTCAATAGTGTGGTCAACAGTCACAGTTTAGGTTTAATTGTGTGAGTTAGCCTTCCATCATAGAACAAATACTCTCCCAAAAGCTATCTATGCAAGTTGCAAAAAGAACAAAATAATTTATAATGACAGCAACTTTTATAAAGCCTTCACAGGATGACTATTAGCAATTCCACATCATGTACAGGTAATCATGATACAGGGAAGGACAATCTATTGCACGTTGCACACGGTTTTTAGAATTACAATGAACAAAATCCCAGGCTCTTCTTGGTCCCCCACATTAAACTATCAATAGGAAAACACAAAATCTGCTTCTGCATGGCATGCAAAGGTAATGCCAAATAAATCCATGTTCCTAACAGCTGAAAAGCCTCCAGTTGAAACTAGCATAGCATCAGGCAGCTTGAAGTGTTACAGACTTCCACAGAAAACTGTGCAAGGTGGATTATTGATTCAAAGACTCACAATAAGCCTATTTTACTTCAAAAAACAGATGAAGCAACAAGTGATTGTAATAGCATGCAAGTTATCCCATTCTGCTTTTTACCTTCCAGTACTTAACGCACAACAGTTAAGCAAAATGCTTGAAAAACTTTTGTCCTTTTTGATTTGTCTCTCCTCAGTCTTTCCATGTTCTGCATGTTCTCTCTCTAATCACCAGCTCCCAACAAATGTTTGTGTCTCAGTTCTGCTGACTGAGACAACAAACAGCACACAGTGTAATTTCATGGTGAAGAAAAAAAAAAGTGTTTTGTATCCTAAAAGCACCCAAAACCTGTTTTCACTGTTAGGGATTTTACATAACTAAATATTCAGTAAGTCTTCAGCTAATGCCAGAGTATCTTAGGAAGCAAAGAAGAAGAATAAACATTCTCTTCAAAAACACCATCAATAGCAGTATGACAAATAATAAGCTCATACTATATTTATCTATGTTTTACATTCAAATGCTTTTATTCTGCTGCCGAGTACTTTTTTACAGCTTTCTCTACATCACTAAAAACCAGCACAAGGAACTTACAGAACTATTCTTCTTTCCTCTGCTGCAGAGATAAGCCTGTCTGCTGAGTCACTGCCCTTAAGACTTACAAGAAGATATACCAGCATCATTTGTTGGAATATTAATCTTGGCATCCTGCTAACATCGATGGTAGCAAGAAATTCACCATTTTTAAAAATGGGGAAAAAAAGCTCAACTGGGAGGGAGAGGTGAAAGACTGAAAAAAAAATCCCTCTAAGTACCTCACATTAAACATCCGCATTTGTTTATACAAAAAAAGTCTTTATCAGGGAGCAACAAGGCAGGTTTTAGATGGCAACGTAAATTTAATAAATGTCTCTCCTAATAGCTGCCATCAACAAAATTACACTTTAAAAGGAGCTTAAAGAAATATATTATGTATTTGGGAAGAGGAATAATATACTTTCTTCCTTAATAGGTTTCCTTAGGAAACTGAGAGAACAAAAGTCATGTAATTTCTCTCCTGAATAGCAGGAATTTATTTTTCTGTATTTTTCTTCAACTTTAAAAGCAGCTCATTTTTGAAAGGCAGAGACATAGCGAACCACAAAGAGCAGCAAGAGAGAGGCAAGGAAATGAAGAGACATTTCACATGGGAAAAGACAACACACTCATCTCACATCCATCAATCAATGCTCCCTTCCCTTTCTCCACTGCTTTCAGTGATTTTGTGCACAGGTTTCAATGCTGAAAAATGCAGGAATCAACAGCCATTACCCAGGCTCTCATTTCACCTGCATCCAGCTACAACCATAACCTCTATGTATTTTCTAGTCAACTGTTAATAAAGTGGAAAAAGCATATTTTATCCAAGAAATACGTATTTTCATGCTTTGTGAGAAGATTTAAAGTGATAATATAAAATAATGCTTAATAGGAAAAGCTGGTAAAAACCCCCTGTGCCAGCTGTATGAAAAAGAACTCAAGAAGTTAATAGAGAAGTTCAGGAATATGTTGGACTCTGGTCTAAATCTACATTTCAAAAGCAAATCTAAGCCTTTTATAAAGAGTAGATCACTCTGACATTACCTCCTTAAGAGTTGTATTACTTACACCACTTCAACAAATGGAAGGCTCTTTGTCTCAGTAATATTTCATTCCAGCTATTTCACCCAAACTAAATATTAAAATCAGAGATTTTACAGTAATCTTTCCACCATTTACTGGCATTTGATAGAGTGGACAATAATATTTTGTAAATTAAGGGATATACAAACAGTTTGGACTCTCTAACTCAGTCTAATCACAAGACAGGAACTTGTGAGTTCAATCACAGTCACAAGAGGGAGAATGATGAAGAATGTGGCCATTTAGCATTTCATATGAACAAGAATTTCCCAAATCTGCTGTGTACTCTAACTTGAAAAATTATGTGGCTGCACTTCAGTTATAACTTGGGTTACAACCCAGCATAGAGACCTGCAGAAGAGGCAGCCAGCAAACCTCCAAATATCTTCCTCTTATCGGGGATTTTCTCCACAAACTGGGCTCCTGACTGGTCTGAGCCTTTGATCTGTACCTACATTTTGGCTTTTGATCTAGGATTTTACCCCAGGCCAATCTCTCCACACACAGAGTTTTTTTGAGGCTCACAACACGTGTCTGACTGTGGCACCAGTTAAAGCAGGCAAAACACAGCCTTGCACACTTTCAGCCCTGACCTGTTCTTTATAAAACTCAGCAAGGAGTGGTTAAGGCTCTGCCACCATTACAACAGGTGAGTATTTTTTTATCATTAACTGATAAACAGACCACACTACAGCTCCTCACTACATCAGTGGGGCTATTGCTAGGACTAAGCACTGCCAGACTGAAATGAATGTTTCCAAGATCTTCCCAGAGCATAACAGGAAACATACTTGAAACATTTCCACAATCTTGAAAAAGAAACAAAGAAAATCTTTACTCCAAGTGATAGGTTGACTTTTAGAAGAAAAGTACAGATCAGATTGTTGCTTTTTTTTCAGTCAAACATCAAGCACCACCTCTACCATAGTTCCAGTACCTGAATTTATTCTGAAAATGCAACAACTGATTCTCCTATAAAGTCAGTATTTATATTTTATGGAGTGGTTTAGTACTAAATCTCATGCATCATAAATAAGTCTCAGACAGCTGATAATGATCTCATTTTTTTATTCAAACAAGTAGTATGCCATGGTAATGGAATTATATTTTGTAATTGGATTACAGAGGTAGCAATTAAAATGTACAATTGGGGTAAAAAGGAAAGAGATGAAAAATTATGGCCTTACTTCTTGGGTTTATATTGAGCAGGAGGATTGCCATCCTGCCACAAAGCTGTTAATATTATCACTTAATTAGCTAATGCTAGTATCTCCATAATGAGTTTTATACTCTGATGAGAAAATTATACAGCTTACATATGATGCTAGTATAAAATACACAGAAAACATTAATACAAAGATTTAGATGCTATCAGATTTCTGCAGGCAAGTGTAAGATGCAAAATAAAATTTGTAATAGCCATACCTAAATCTCCAGCAGATTTGATGTCAATATTATCAAAACCGCTGCCAATTCGGACAATTATTCGAAGTGCTTTAAATTTCTCCAGGTCTTCTCGAGTTAAAGTTATAGTGTGATACATCAGTGCACCCACTGCTTCATTTAGTACCTATAAATAAAATGGAAGAAAAAATACTTATTTTTTTCTTTCACAGAATCTCAGCTTAATCTCATACACGTATTTTCAAGTATAAAAGACAGTAAAAGCACTAAATACAGATTCAGTTTCTTTTTTAAAAGAGTTGTTTCTCCAAATATCTCCCAGCCCCGTGGTAATAAACCTTTTTATCTGAAGTCTCCATTCTAGCACGATGGGATCAGCTTCAAAAGAACCAAGTCATCTGTTGCTGTGCTCTTAATAAGAGGGAGAACTCTGCTCATTCCACAGGAAATGCTCTGCAATAGTGACCCCAAGTACAAGTGCTGCTGGACTGCATCTGCACACACAGAAGCAGAACATGGGAGCAAATACTCCCCCCATGTACAGTGAGTATTTTATGCTTAGGCAGCTGACATTGAGCTTTGAATGCAGTTACAGAGCAGTATCTCCTCACAAACACAGTGGTACAGGCATTCCCTGCCCTATTAAACCACTTGATACCTGTACAGAAAACATTCAGTGATCACAAACCCCTTCCCAAACGGAGACTGAAATCGGTCAATTCACTCACAAGAACAAAAGTGTTCACCCCTCAGTTTACTGACACTGCAAATAAACTCTCACTGATGGAAAACTGGATGTCACATAAATTGGTATTAACTGAGATGTCAAACTTGACACTACCCAGGAAAACACAAAGCCTCTGAGAAATAAGAAATTGCATCAAAGTAAAAATGCTGCAGAAAAAACTCTAAAACTTATGAGAGCACCAAAAAAGCAAAATATAAGACAGTCATAAGCCCCTGACAAATTACATTAGAGTAATCCAAACCTACTCAAGAGCACTTAAGAGGAAAGGGTGTGAAGTAGGGAGAGGGAGAAGGGAAGGGATGTGGAAAAGGGAGCCAGACACCCAACAGTTCTGAATTCTGCTACCAAACAGTGATACTGCCCCACACAGCTGATACAAGTTTATTTTTCAGATAGCAGAGAGCATTTTCCTCTTTATACAAAAACTGCTTGACTTATTCAAAACACTTCCCTGTGCTTGTGCCTTCAATGCACTAATATCCTAATTGTTCTACAGGACACAAAACATGTTGAAATCATTTCAGTAGCTAAGCCAAGTGTAATGACTTCAGGAGATTCCTGTGACACACTTCACACAGAAGTGCTGCAGAGCCTCTAAATCTCTTATTCAACAGACTTCTGGGTCTGGTGCATGTACAGATTCTGTCATCAGAATGATTTCTGCTCATATGAGCATTTCCTAGAATACTGCAAGGTCAGTAAAAATAATCAACACACATATGTTTTAAAAAACGATTGCAGTAAGCAGTCTTGCACACAGGATTACAATTCCTGGAACCCAGGATCTGCAGCAGTATTTAAAAATACGTAAAGAAAAAAAAAAATAAAAGAAAATAAAGCCAAACTCCATTAGAATTTAAGAAAAGCACTTATTACTGAATACTTCACAAGATTATTTATGCTATTTCAACATGAGTTTCTGAACTGAGAATTTGAGTTTTAACTCAGATAAAGACCAGATTCCTTTGAGCAGAATTTGCATTTACTAGTAAGAAGTGCAAAAAAAATTACAAATTACACATCCTTCAAGAATGCAGCTACAACATAATTCAAAGACCAGCTGTAGGCTCTGATCTCATAAAATGATTACACATACACAGAACTTGATTTTAATGGTGCAAACAAGTCCTTTGGAGATTACATCCAGCAGTTCCCAATCAGAAAGACTACAATCACTAGAATGTGTTACCTTGAGCTGTTACACAGGGTCAATAAAAACCCAACACAATTTATTGGGTTTGCTTCTCCAGTGACATTACAGGCATGGATCAAGCCTGAGGTACCCTACACGAGAAACAGTCCCTCTTAGGATCAGAGAGCTCACCTAAAATGCCCTTAGGTTATTTCTGCTCCCACTAGAGGCTGAAATGAAATTGTTCAAGGATCTCCCAGCCTCAGTGATGTGAAAACTTTATCAAATTCAGTTGCAGCACTTGTTGCTTCAAGGCTCAAGATCAAGTTGTGATATCCTGGTTGTCCCCAACAAGCCATGTCCCCTATTCTGTCCTGTATCATTTATTCTCCCCCGCCCTTCCCAAGGCTGCTCTGGATGCCTGTGCTGTGGGAGAAAACATCATCTGTGTAGTTGTCAGATGAGCTAAAATCGAAGCTTAGAAGTTCCAAGGAAACATCCCTAAGGCTTTGTGACAGCAGAGCCTCCACTCCCAGACTGGAAAAGGCCAGTGGTGAGTGTATTTTGGGGGTTCAGAGCTTTAAAGCCACTGCTTTAAGGACTGCATCCAGCAGGGGTTAAAGCACAGCTGAACTGGCTCAGACATTTGTGTTTTAGTATCACAGTGATTCACTTTGGGAAGCAGATTTCCATTTCACAATCATACATATTTTATTAACTTAGCCAGTCAAGACTGGCATTTGGACTCTAAGAGCACTGGTGTGGACCCATTACAACACATTTTTTGGGCCCATCTAGGTTATGGCTTGGCACTAGGAGGAGACAGAAAAGTACTGGAAAGCTTGGGAATGTGCTCAATAAAAGGGAAAATATTTCCTAGCTATAGCTTAATGCTGACACTAGCCATTTCCACAGGCAGTTATTTACCCATCACATGGGATATGGGACAAGCAAATGCAAGTGACAAATCTTTTAGAATTTCTTTTTAGTGACTGAGCCTCTCCTAGGATTATGGGCTAGTTAGCAAGGAAATCCACTGCTAAAAATGTAATACCCTGCAAGTGTGTTTTATCACATTAATTTGATAATTTAATTATATTGTTACCACTTTTTGCTACTGGACATGCAATTGAAATATACCAAAAAGGCAGAAAATAATAGCAGAAAATCTGAAGTTAGAAACATTCAGCATTGGTGAAGGTTAATAATGCCACTTAGATTTAAAAACAAACAAACAAACAAAACAAACAAAAAACAAAAACAAAACAAAACAAAAAAAAACAAAAAAAAAACAAAAAAAAACCCAAACAACAACAACAACCAGTGGAAGTTTCTGTATTTTGGAATTATTTGGATTAATTATATTCTCAGGCATTACATTAAAGGCATTACATTAAATGCAGTACATTTATTACATACAGTCAGTACATGAAATGCACGCAAGGAACTCTGACAAGTTCCTCAATGAGTAAAATCAAAACTTGACCTAAATCTGAATATAATACATGAAACTGACAACCAGCATAAATACCAACTATTTCAGAAAATGAAATGATCTTTAGAAAAAAAGAACTGTGAATAGGAGTAATTTAATGATGATTTTACAGAAGAGATGGATGCATTGAGAAAATCAGGCAAACTGTGTGATTTTTCTCCATTATTTGCCATAATGAACTTGATGGAATTTTTAACAAATCCAAGAACAATTTTATTACAAGGAGATCAAACTTGTGAGTGAGATAGCAGGCAAGGCAGAAATTCCAGACCAGCATGAGGTATGTGGCAGTCAGGCCATGCTCTTTGATGATTTCTTGTGAGGAAAGGCAATGGAAAAACCTGACAGAAAATGAGCAGAGTCAGCTGTGTTCCTCCACAGCCATTCCTGCTTCCACCACACTGCACTGTGCTCTCTGGGAAGAAAGGATCCAAGGCAGAAGCTGAAATGTGGGACATGAGTTGGCTTCCTTCTGTTACCAAATGATTATGTAGCTCACCTGCCTGATTATCCATGCCTGAATTCAGACTTGCTTCCAAGTGAAACTACAGCTCACTGTTGAAAGTCTTTTTCATTTCCTATTCCATGAGCTGACAGCTTTTCCCATCACAACAGCTTGGACAGGTCTTTCTGCTGCTCTTCAACCTCCAAATGACTACTCTGCTTTCACAACATGCCAGGTCACCAGGGCTCTTAAGGAACAGATGACACAGTAGTAGGACACATTTCTATTTCCAAGAATTTAACAAATCCTGAGTACTGATTATCCAAGGTTGAAATCCTTCTAAATGTTCTCCCATCTACACTTTTTCCCCTTCTTTCAGCACCACATTATTTTAGCCATCATGCCAAACATCCACAGTCACCACTGTGACACACACATCTCATTACCTGTGGAAGAACTCTGAACATCTTGCTTACATTTACAAAAACATAAAACATGCTAAGAACTAAACAGCAGGGCCTCCTCTTATTGAAGCATCTCAAGACACCTCTACAGATTTGACTATGAGAGGCTGATCCCAGACACTGATGAGTCAAATCCAGAGCATAAACATAACACAGTACATGAAATGCCAAACTACTTCAAAGCAGAGACAAAAAAAATTATCAAGTTGGATATGATAAAGTATCCATCTTAAAAACAAAAATGATCACTGGAAAGTGCTGTGTTTAATCTGGTTCTAGAAACCACAAAGTGTTGCATTTCTTGGACTTGAAGTTTGATGTGTCATCTCTAAAAAAATTATGTTCCAGTGTCACCAAGAGACTTGAGATATTTTGCACATTTGGGTGGAACAAATGTACTTTACCAAAACGGAGTAGGCCTTGTCTTATTTAACTTGCAAAAAGCAGCTGCACGTTGAATTTGTAACCAATAGTCTGACACATGGGGAAGGCTGCAGAGAGCTGCTCTCAAAGCCTCCCTACAACACTGCAAAGGGTCCACATGAAACCTGTGCCATTAAAGCTAAAAAGGAAAAGCCAGTGTGCTCAAGTGGTATTTAGTGGCTCTCCAAAGCTTTGTTATATTGTGTTGCTTTTTACAAGTTCTTGCTTTTCTTTACAAGCTCTCAGCTCCCTGTTAGGTTTCTGTGATCCATGGTGCTGTCAGTAACCCACCTATTTTATATAAACTTTACTCAGCCAGGATACTCTCTAGTGAGGACCCTAAACATTAATACTTAAGTTTATACTGTCCATAAATACAAGTATAAATATTTTACACAAACATAAACAAAACTTACTTGCAGGCTCCTAAAAACACACTCTCTAAAAGCCTATATATCTATACACTATATAAACCACATATATATACATGTGACATATATGAGAAGGTGTATTTCTAGTCTTCTAAAAATTAACATTAAAATATATACACATACAAATAGACATGCAACTACATAAATAACCTGTATAGTCTATACACAACTTCCTTTAAAATACCAGATTAAAGCCAGTTTTCCAAGGCAGGATTTACTGACCATTACATGCAGTTTTAATGATAGAAGCCAATTTGAGAATATAGACTACGAAAACATTTTTACTAAATAAAAGGCTTCAATGAAAAATCTTTAACAGGAGCTGTGTGTTAGTTTGCCTATTAATAGGGCTGAATTGTGTCTATTCATAAGGTTGAATTCAGGTCAAGTCTATCACACACCACAATGGATTGAACAGCTGCACCAAAGTTATGGAGTTATGGAAGTCACTGGTGACAACTGAACCCAGTTTTTTCCAGTCTTTCATAAGGAGGCTGATCCAAAGCTCATTTGGTTTCAGAACATTCACAAGGTTTTGGATCAGCTCGAGGTGACAACTTACTCCCCAACAGACTGTATTGTTTAGAACAAGGCTGCTTCCTTTCAATCTGTGTTCTTTGAGAATTTAAATCTGATGGAAAACTAAAATGCTTCAACTGCATCATGAATATAAACAGCACTGATGGTGTAAACACAAGCTTTACTGCTAAACAAAGAATTGGAAGCTTGAACAATTATCTCACTTAACCATTGCTGTAACAGGGACAAATCAAAGAGTTGAACAACAGCACCATTCTGAATTTGTTTGTATCAGTTTCAAAACATTTGTCACTTTTCAGCTCCTCTCTGAAATGGTCTTTGATAAAACTGCCATCACTAGAACTGTTTCTACATTTAATTCCTATGTAAAAGTGTGACTGAAAAATTTCAGGTTCTGCTGAACAGGAAGTTCAGCTTTAAAATTTTTTAACTAAAACCTACAAATATGGAAATGTAGTATCCTTTTGAAAATTAGTTTTTGTTTTGCTCAGAAAACAGGAGTCAAAGGATCTGACACATTCGACCCCAATCTCTGCTAAGGCTGGGGCACAGGTTTACCCAACAGACTCTGTTCACACTTCCATCCAAAGACTACTCACTGCTCTCATCTGTGTTCTGGTCAACTGGCTAAATGAAGCTGTAAAACCAAACAACCAAATACTTTTTTCTTCTACCTGATTTGTAACATGATGTAGCAAAGCACATAATTACAGAAAAAAGAGAATGAAAAAACATACTCAGCTTCAAATAAACTCTTGACTTCTTTCCAGCCTGTACATTTTGTTTTAAAGATCATTCCTAATCAGTTGTGCTTCCTGTCTTTTCATCTGGGTTTGCAAGAATCACTGTTTTTTCTCTTGGTTGAGATGCCTATTACCAGCTCTTGCTCATTGTTTACATTTATCCCTCTCGATCTACACAGCACTTCCATGTTACAGAACACACAGCAAAGGTCAGGAAGCCCAGAAAGCAAAGAACATGAACTCAAAAAAATCTTGGGCAACACAAAGACCTCAAGGGTGTGCTTGAGTCTGTTATGCCTTTAAAGGTACAGAAGTGGAAAAGAGCAGCAATATTGCAGGAATCAGAGTGCTGGGTAGGCTGCCAAGGAGCCAGGAAAAGCAGGAAACTCTGAATGGCACTGAAACTAAGAGGGATTGGGAAAAAGAGGCAAACAGACATGAGGCATGAGACAGTGAAAAAAGAAAGTTGACCTGGAATGAGGATGGAAGCAAGCTAAGTGTTTTAAAATATTTTTTTTGGATGAACAGCTGTATTTTTGGCAGAACAAACCAAAACACTGTGTACACTTGGAAGCAGTCTTAGATAGTTACTGAGAAAACTTATTTACACATCATTATTTGTAAAGTAAAAGCCAATTTAAGCCCAGCTAGTAACTTTTACAGACAGTAATGCAATCTCTAATAAGAAATTTAAACACTGAAATCTTAAAGTATTTTTACCCTAAAGGACAGAAGTTTTCTGATAGGATGCAATGAACCGAACTCCCAGTTATGCCATGATAAGAGTTTGACAAACGTAATGCTCAACTTCACACAGCCAAATGCAACATCTACAATAAAACAGAACTTAGGAGTTAAGGGATAAAAACATCTACTGCTTGCAGACTGGCTTGAAAATAAACTGATTTTTCTAGGGAGAACAGGAAACAAAGAGACAAACAAAAAACTAGTAGAATCTTACAGATGAGTAAATTTTTTAAGAAGTGTAATAAATGTCCTCTAACTACAAAGTTATTTCAAAACACTGGGTCATTCTCAGTAAATGTCAATATTCATTTAGGCACTGGCAGCCTCATTTTTCAGGAGGGAAATGTATCTTTACCACTGAAGTTGCTTTCCAAAGCAGTGGAACAGGGAACAAATGCTTTGACCTGAGATGAAGCACAGTTCTACTACGTATTATTATTTATTTGCAACTTTAAAACTTGTTACTTATTTTCCACAGTTTAATCTCATCAGCCATAAAAAGTGATTGACAAATGAACCACTGGCAGAAGGGCATTGCTGGAGTTGAAGAAAACTTTCTTGAATGAGCACACACAGTAAGGTATTTGCTAAAATCCTGCTTTTGACCCTGCACACAAATGGCATGCAAATCCTTGCTTGTTTTCCACCTTTCTTTGTGTTAAAATCTCTCAGCCTCCTTGCTCCTCTATGAAAAGCTACCTAGCTTGTACTTTGCTGTCTCACATGCTATGATATCCCCTTTCCACTCTATTTCCTTGAAAAAGTGAAAACACAGTATTTTAAAGCACTGTCTTGTCCCTGAAACTCTCATGACCAGCAAAAATCCCTTCTGCAGGTCCCAAAATGTTAATTTCTCAAACTCTTGACTCCTCACACCCCCGTGATCAAGGCTCCACAACTATGCAAGCTGAGTTAAGTTACTCTGCTGGTCCATCATGAATGAAGACTGGGAAGTTTTCAATTCCTTGCATGTGTTCTCAAATTAGGTTGACACTGACCACATTTTCCATGTAAATTTTAGGTTAGCATTTGTTTTGAAACTCTCCTGCAGTGACAATTCTCAGTGCACAAGGCTGCCTAACCCAACCTGCACAATTCCTTGGCTAAACAAGGAATCAGAAAGTTACCCACACAGACAATCCCACACATGAGATTTGTCTTTCCAGGCAAAGGCTGAGCAACAAATGTTCCCAAAGAGCATTTCAAGATATAGTGTAGTAGTATTTTGCCCAGAAGTAACTCTCTCCATGAACCTAATTCAGTAGGGAAGCAGAAGGACAAAGCACAGCTCACCACAGGCATTGCAATGCCATGTCACAGCTGACACGACAGTTGTGAATCATTAAAATATCTGCATTTACTAAAACACCTCAGTTGTCCCACTTAAACATTACCTTTTCATGAATTTCTTGTGTAGACTGAGCATCACAAAATGCCACTGTGGCTACATCCTTCAGAATAGGCATTTCTACTGTACAGTCCCTGCCATCCAGCAACGCTACCAAAGGGCGCGGGTGCATGGGCCCATTCATGATCGGAGGTCGAATGCCTGCAAAGACACAGAGAAGATTTTGTTATTCAGGCCATGAAAATGTCATTAAAAACAGCTAGTCTTGTTTATTCTGATGGCAGAAAAAGATTTCAAGGACTGAAGCTAATAAAACAGGAACACGTTTACACTCAGCTGTCAGCCAAACACAGAAGACCTTACAAAGAAATGGCATGGAGGTTCAGAAGGCTGAACTTTGAAAGATGGATAAAACCACTGAGGGAACAGTATACTTGTATTTTAAAGATACATCCTTACTGCACTAATAAGAAGTGTCTGTGCAACCTCAGTCAACCTTTAGATTTTAATTGGATTCCACATCTTTGTGAGCTCTAGAAAGAGTGAGAAATATCTTGCCCAGGCTTGCAAGAAGAGTGGAGCTTATGGAATATCATAAGCAACTCAGTGATGATTTCAGTATTCAATTTACATATATAATGATGATTCTGCTGAGATTAAAAAAAGCATACAACAGCAAAATTTTCCATTTACTGAGGATCCAGTGTCCAAGTTTACAGGCAAATTGCTGATCTGTGTAGGTCTGCTTAGACTTTAGAAGTTTTACCAAACAGTTCTATAAAGCTTAGTCAAACACATCACACTTAATCCACCACTGAAAACTCTTACAAAACATGAAAAAAAAGATACCCCTCCCTAAATCAACGTCCCACTCTGAACACTGTGGAGCGACAATGAAATTCACGTCAAATATCTGGGAGAAGGAAAATCAGTCCAAACTGAATTTACATCCTCTTTACAGAGTCTGGAAATGAAAAGTAATCCGTATTTAGAGAGCATCTCTTTAACAATACAGATGCTATAAATACACTGAAGTACTCAAGGGAATAATATTAAACCATTACATTTACAAAAAGCAGTTAAGCATGGGTGGGAAAAAGGACTTCCTGAGGAGATAATGAAAAGCAAAATGAACAGTAAAGTACATGATCTTTTTTCCTTTTTTAAAATAAGAAGTTTTAAGCACTGCAAAGTGAATCAGGCTAGCTATTTCTTGTATACAAATTTCAACACATTTTTGTTGCAGTGTGAATTTTAAAAGATTGCTTATTTGCTTGATAATGCAAGTTAGTTCAACACCAATGCCAATGACTGAGGTGCCCCAGTTAAGTTCTACAAGCAATCCTTGCATCTTAAGTCCCAGCCTGTGTCAGAAATCAAGTCCTGAAACACTGGTTATCTGCACTTCAAGTGGATGGAAGATCAGTAGAATCCCAGCTGTACAAGGTATCTGGTGAAGAAAACCAGTTGCTGGGAAGAGAGATTTTCACAGCTCAACAAAAACATCACTTAACTTTCCCCTGGGAGCAGCCTCAGGTCTGGGGCTGAGGGACAGCTCCAGAGGCTGCTGCCTTCACAGTCCCTGTCAATGGCCCAGCCTGAACCCAAAAATTCCATGTCCACTCCTAACCAACTCAGGATAGCCCAGCACCACGACAGTCTGGCATTTAAGTCCTTTACCTGTTCAAAGAGTTTTTATACCTGAACACAAGAGAACAACAGTCATTACATTTGGTTCTTTTCTGTTCTACCTCCAGTGTGCCCCACATCTGATGATACCAATGGACTGACTCTGACTCTGCAGTACTCTCACGATTTTTCAGATGGGAATAAACACCCACCAGCAAAATTTTGCATGGAAATTACACTCTGTTGCAAAAACACCCACTCCTAACCTCTACTATGATAGACAAGCTTAGAAATGCTTCTGGTACACATTATTTCAGTAATATTAAGCTACCAAAACTAAATGTGAGACATTAACATGTAATTTTTGAAAACTGTGCATATTGATAGCTTACTGTTCATACTTGTTTGAACCAAAAATGGCCACATAACCCTCATAGAGATATTTTTAGTAAATAAACTACATACCAGTAATGTGATACAGGACACAAACACCAGAATATACAACATAAAAATACTGAAGTCATTAATGGAACAATTCTATCCTTTAATGGGAGTTTAATTAAAAAACTCCACATTAAATTTACTTAAAAACATCCTAGGATGAAGCATGTTATAGACTTCTCCACATATTTTTAAAAACAGTTTATGTAGCAGCATTAACAAAATGCAATGATGTCTAGAAACAGATGCAAAAATGACCTTGCAAGACCTCTTCATTTTGCTTAGAGTAACTGTGCTCACTCAACAACTGAAATGTTATGGTCATGGTCTTGTCAGTACAGCAAAGCCAGAACTTCAATAACAAGTCTGAATGCTAGCAAAAAAAAAACCCAAATAAAAACAAAACAAAAACAAACAACAAAAAACCCCCAACAAAACAATGAAACAAAACCAAAAAAACTCCACAACCCAAAAAAACAAACCAAGAACTTTGATACTGAATTTGTTGCAGATGAATGATGAAAAATATGGCACAGGTGATTACCTTAGAGCTACAACTAAAGCACCTCTGTCAACACATAGTCCAAACTGAAAAAAGTAGATAAGATTAAAAACTCACATCTAAGAAACACTTTTCTGATTAGAGATCTCAAAAATCATTAAATGTTACAGAACTAAACAGAACCCTTTCAGATAATGATTTCTCTAAAATACATAAAGGTGTGATCTGGTTTTCCCCTCATGCCAGTTTATCTAAGATTTCAACCAAGTAACATTGGTGCTAAGGGGAATGCCAGACCAAGCCCCAAAGTACAGGAACAGAAGTCAAAAAAAACAACCAGAAGGACAAATCCTCCCTGAGTGAACCTAAGTCTTTTTTAAAGAATCCTCAGAACTCAAATACATCCAATGACCTTGACCATGAAAACCCTACAAACCTTTGCTTGCCAAAATCCTTTCTGAACTCCAGCACAAACTTCCTGTTGTGCAATCTTTCTGCCTAAATATCCTGCCACTGAATGGCAGGCAGTAACTCCCCACTTAGGTTAACTTACAGGAACTTCATCACAGTGGCAGTCACTATTTAAAGTTCACATTTGGGAAGACATGGCTTCATTATGAATCAGAACCTTTTGTACAAAAAGCTTCCTCTTCTACAATCTGTCTGTTTTTATCCAGAAACGTCACATTGCACTGTGCCTTTGGCTTTGCAGGAGACCCTCGGAGAGGCAGCAGAAAGCAATGTGTACAAAGAGCAGTGTTTTCCATGCCTGTATTTACAGTGAATAATGCAAGTCTATGCCAGAGAGAAGTAACTGTAAAGTGGTCAGAAGTGACAATCAACACACCAAATGTGAAACTGATTAAAAAAAAAAATTCTCTTAGCTGGCTTATTTAAGTATTGTGGTATAGCATTTCACATTATACAGATAACAAAATATACCATCCACCCCCACATCCTATAACTTTTGTTACAGGAAAACAATCTCAGTTTATCCTAAACTCAAGACTTTCAGGAACCCCTACCAACCTGACATTTCTTAATCTGAGCTTGATTTCCAGGATCATGAATTCGATTTCTCAATGCTTTACAATCTTCAGTATTCAGAGGCAAAATAGCAGCCTGTCATTCCATCCTCATTTCCATGTCTTTAATTTTTCTTGCAGCCTCCTGTAATCTTGAACCAAAGCTTTTATACTTCTTATCCACTGCAACCTCTGTAGCCTGGATGGTGTTCAAATTTTTACTAAAAATTAAACACAAACAATACATTAAAACAACATTAAGGGTCTGACTCGTGCTCACAGAAGGCAGGAAACCCAAAGTTAAAGCTTCTCACTGCATCTGTACTCTTCCCCCTATGGCTCCTAGCTTTCCACCACACCTGCTGTGCTGCCACTGGCCATTAACATTCCAGGGAAACCAGTGGAGTGTTAAGACACAGGACAGCAGGTGTATTGTAAATACACCTACCTGGAAGGGTCGGCACCGCTCACATGGCCAAGGCTTTGCCTGAGTGAGCAGGGATCCAGGGATAGTGTGTGATCTCCAAAAGCCCCATGCTGGAGGGCCAAGTGGTTCAGTGGGTACCAGAGATGGAGTGAGAAGCCTTAACTCTGAACTTGATGGTTTTGCTGGGTGCAAGTCAGGCCCTTAAGGTTATCTAAATGTATTAAAGGAAAAAAAACTAACACTTTCCCAACAGTTCTAATCCAGCTGTTACTCTGGGGTTTCTGCCCTGCCCCCATGTGGAAATAATCTGGTGGGGAAGCTCTTATCCCAATAATAGCTACTGTACCAGTGGCTGCTGGAATTTTTCTAAATTAATACCAGGTATAAGGTGCAGAGACAGACAGAGCAGCTGTCCTTAGGCAGCAGCTATTCACCATGTGGCTCACAGCACAGCGCCTTTGCACAGCTGCAGTCTGGACTGGCTCTCCTGGAAAAAAACCTATCAAAACCTCATTCTACTCCAGCTCTTATGGAAATAAACTTGGGAATTGAAAAACCAGTTTTCAGCTGCAGAACCTGAGAGAAGGCCAGCCCTGTGCATATCTGACTGTGGGTCCCACAAACCAGGGGATTAATGAGCACATCATTCAGCTTTGCAACCAAAACAGGAATGGAAGGGCTGTGAATTATTTTACCTCCACACCTTTGACAGCACAGGGACTTACAAGTGATCAGACCAACTTTAGTACAAGATGTTATTTTTTTAAACTGGGGAGAAGCTACCTCAGCAGGGTAGTGTCTTCCTCCCTCCCAAACGCAACCTGCATCTCCTGCTCCTTAAACAAAGGTGCATTGTCTGTGCTGCAATACAAGGGGGAAGAAGCCAATGCCCTAATGGCATACTCATGACTGCAGGGTAAGAAAGCTCTCCCTGACATAACCCAGGCTGTTAAAATGTATTTTAAACTTTCTATAAAACAACCTCTTATGGTACAAACTGACAGTAATTGAAGCAATCACTCTGCCCAAATACCAGAGAGCTCAAAGTATGCTGCCATGGTTTACTGACATAAGAAAATGTACTGAAATGCAGAGCTATCAAATTAATGATGAACATTAATGATGTGTAATTTTCACATTTTTCTACTGCTGATTAACCTAACATCATTAGGCTGAGGAGTGTCTCATACAAGGCATATATATTAAAAGTAAAGGACCCTGTCAGGTTTGTAGGCCCAAAACTTGACCTACCTTTCATTTCCTTAAATCTGTTTGCAAAGTCCATGTAATTCTTTAAATGTGCTTTTCTTTTTTCAAAACAAATGCTTCAATTCTTTTTTCTGAAAAATACATCAATGCCAAAAAGCACAACACTTATCAGTAACCCTATAATCACAAACCAAGAGGCACATGAAATGGAGGAGAGCAGCCTGGCAATAGAGTTTTCCTGTCACTGGGGATTCTTGTAAGTGCAAAGATTAAAAAAGGAAGAAAAATCCCTTGACAATGTCCTTTTCAAATAATTTGTGGTAAAACTTCCTTTATACACTGTAAAACATCGAAGTGA
The DNA here is from genome assembly GCA_013389925.1 of Aegithalos caudatus. Taxonomy (NCBI): domain Eukaryota; kingdom Metazoa; phylum Chordata; class Aves; order Passeriformes; family Aegithalidae; genus Aegithalos; species Aegithalos caudatus. The sequence goes on from WEIU01015031.1 coordinate 176,692, forward strand.
TTTACTTTTTTAACAAAATGCAAACTACTGAAAAATCTCATCAATATTTACAAAAACAAGACTTGAAAATGACAGGTTGGACATTCAACTAATTTATAGTCTTGCACATGTAACATGAGACTAACCCCTTTGGCATTTACCTTTATTTTATATTCTTACCTAGCTGTAAATTCAGTGAGAGCTGTCACTTGTTTTTCATAACCCCCCACAAAAATTTGCATTATTTCCAAAAATAAATGCTAGTATTAATTCAAGGAAAGAATGAGTTGTCAAACAAAAAATATCCCCCTCATAACACAAAGACAGAAACTGTTATGAATTAGATTTGCCAATATGCACTGTTAAAATCCCTAGAAACCCCATACTTTAAAACGTATTTTAAAGCTCCTGACCTATCATGGATTTTTACATTTTGGACTGTTTTGGCAGACTCATTATTTTGTGCACCATGAACCCAAGTTCAAGATATCGAGACTCAAGTTAGAGCAAAATTCTAAGAGCAGTCAATTAGAAACACAGTTTAAAATACAACTCAGGTACAAGAACCAGTAAAATGGATGCAAGAAAAAAAAAAGCATTTATCATCTTTCAGTATTTTGATATTCAGCATATTTAGATGCTGAATATGCAACACAAAAATCTCATGATTCCATCAGAATCTGAGCCAACACTTCTTGCTGCTGCCTTCAAGACGAGCAGGATGCAATTTCCTATGATTTGGGATGCAGGATTGGAGGAAGGCACAGGGGAGAATACTTTTAAATGAAAAACACCAGCAAGGGACAAAAGTGAAAGCCACACTCAGAAGACTGAATTAGTTGCAGATTAAATTTAATTTCCTCCTTTTCTCATCTCATTTAATGCTTCTAACTACATTTTCTAAGATTTTAGGAACCTGCTGCAAGACTTATTAAAATTTAGAGGAACAATCCAAAACTGATTTTCCAAGTAACAAAATGGAAAGAGTACACATGCAAAGGCAAACTGAGCATAAGCTGCACTTACAGCACCGTGCAGTGCCTATGGAAGTCCCCAGGGCTCAGAGGTGAATGCTGAGCACACTGAGACTTTACTGGAAGAACACAGTGGATGAATACTGCTGCTATCTATGCTTTTTATTTACCTGAACTCAGTAAGAACAAGTCATCTTCCTTCTTTTCTTTTTAATTTGCAAGAGACCAAGAAAAATACCAGTGGTTTCCTGCGCTGTGTTGACCCGCTGATGTGCAGAGCAGTCACACCCAGCTGTATCCTCCTGCTCATTGTGAAGGTGGAAACACGCCCAGAGCTCTGCAGGACACTCAGGGCTGGTTCCCTGACACCAAATGTAAACCCAACACCAGCACTGTGAAATTACCACCCCGGCTCACAGCCCTCCACGTGGGTAAGATTTCTGTACACATCACATCATTATTTCACTACCTGGGAGAAATGAGCCTGGGTACCTAAGCAATCACTAGAGCACACAACAGACTCAGCACAAACTATTTGAGACTACTCTCCTCCCTTTTGGTACCATCAAAACAAAATAAGCCAATGACTTCTGTTCAGAAAATGCTGCATTTCCCTGCTGTTCATGACCCTGAATCATGATTCCTCATTACTTTTCCATACACATGCAGCAAGTCAACTTGCCATTCTCAGGACATTATTCTGACAGCCACAAGGACGTGGGGTTTAGCTGTGTTTTTAATAGTGATCCCTAACCAGTCTTTTTTTTTTAATCTAATAATTTTGCTCTTACTTGTCTAACATCTGTCAGTGTGCACACAAAATCCTAAGTGCCTGTCAGGGCACAAAAAACCCAAACATTCCACAAGGCACATCTTGAAAGCCTTTGATCAGAAATAATGTTCTGTTAAAGAGAAACAAAATAATCTGGCAACATTTTCTATTACTACACATGTACTTCAAACATCAGTGTGAAGACTGTTAAGTATTTCACATCTGTCAAAAAATTACTCAAATTACATATTTGGAGCATGCTGTAAAGATATGCCTAATCTTAACTAACACTTTTCAAAATAAGACTGAAAGCAGTATGAATCACACCTATTTAATGTAAAATAAACAAGCAGTAACAGCACTATGCACTATGGTAAAATGTTTTAATTTTCCATCACCACTTAAAAGGCAAAACAAATGACAATATTCAGTAACAACTATATCAGCTACCAAACCCAGAAAGTCTTAAGTATCTGCAATAAAACACACATAAAACCCAACGTTGCAGCAGTGTTGTTTTCAAGTAACAGATACATGAAAGCAAACTCCAGAAAAAGGTAAAACATTATAAAGGACTGAGCTCTCCTTGGATGTGCCTGTGCATGGTGAATATTTACCTGTTTCAAATATTTTTAGCTTTATTAAGTAACAAGTGAAAGAAGGGGGGAAGATAAATTGGCAACAGTGAAGCTGTCCCAGTTCAGTTCACTCACATCAATCTCAGAATCAGAAATTCTGGCTAAGGCTGCCAATCCTGTTAGCTATTCCACAGGTTTTATGGTGACAGTGGAATGCCCCTGCCCACAGATGCTGTGGCAAAAAGCACAAAAAACTGCTTGGTCACTTGCAGGAATCCCTGCAGTGAACTTGGGGATGGGAACTACAAATTAAGACCCAACTTGACAATTTTCACTCTCAGCAACCTCGTCTGCCCACAGCTATGGACATCAATCTCCAGTTAGTGATGGGGCAGCTTCTCCAAAATACAGAGCTGAAGGCATGAATCAAGCCTGCATTACAATGTTCCCAAAATGCACCATATGCTGGGTATATAGCAGAATATATCTCCACTTTCCTCTTCCCCAGGACAGTGACCATGGCTGGTTGATTGTGGCATCTGGGGGGTGACCCACCCTAACAAGCTCCCAAACTCTGGTTTAAAATACAACTGAGCTTATACTTCAGACCATAAACTTTATTGGTGGATGGGTGTGACTTCAAAAAAAAAAAAAAAAAAAGAAAAAAAAAGAAAAGAAAATTCCTGCTGGCAGAAACTGGAAAAACAATCTGTTTCAACAATTGCACTAGGAGCAGAATGATTAACTCCCTGAGCCATTCCAGTAACACAGATCATGCCAAGACTTACTAAAACACTTGCCACAGAAGTGGTACTGGAGATTTTTAGGGAATACTGAGGATAACTAACACCAGACTGGGACAGAGTGGCAAAAGAGGGCTGTGCTGCACATGAGTGCATCAGTGATCTTTATCCTCACTCCTTTACCCATGTATTCAGTAGAAAGCATGCAACCATTGCTTTTCCATTTTAAGTTATCAGAACTAGCATCTTGGCTGTGATTTTGATAAAAGTTCAACAGCCACATAATGTTAATTTGGAATGTAATTCCCTCAAGGAATGAGTCTTGATGTGCCTGTGACATATGTATTTGAACTATGAAGGAAAAAATAAGAAAACTACCTTTTTTTTTTTCCTCTCAACCAAAAATGTTACTCTCACAGCAAGCTATTTTATTCCAGTAGGTTTGGGTTTTTTGTTTGTTTTGCTTTAAACCACTGCCTGAGCTGGAAACATGCTTCTGGAGAAAAAACACTTTTTAGCTTTGTCATTACAACTGCTTTCAGAGTATTAATTTCATGTTTTAAAGACACTGCCAAGAATTTATTACAACATAAAAATTTTGAATGCAGCCTGTGCTAATGGCTATCCTCTCTGTGCTTTTCTCCTATTTTAGATGGTGTACAGGATGCTATCTCTGAGAAAGAAACCAAATAATCCAAGTGAAGCCAACTTCAAAGGCTTCCTTTATTCTGATCCCAAACACCGAAAGCAATTTCTCCAACAGCACACCTGTACTTTGACCCAAGAACGTTAAACTACTACCCAGGACACTCCTTATTTTCCTTATCAAAAAGTCTGAAGATAAGCAAGTGTGGGGCCTTGGATAACCAAATTATTTTCACAAGGTTTATTTTTTTTCTTGAGGTGAATGGAACACACCCTGATGACACTAAAAATAACAGTATGGAAATATTTTACATATTGAACACTGACCTCTCCAATTTCTTTGCAACTTTTTTTTTTTTTTTTGGGAAGCATCAAATGCAGTGCACTATCCTCTCAACTGAGCATCATGACACTGTGTGCCAGCAATCCTTACAGTGAAACAACAACAAAAAATAATGTGACTTGTTTAGGGATGGGAAAAAGGGAGGAAAACTGGAAGCTTTAAGACTGACAGCTGAAAACTTGAACAAATATACATATATACACACACACATACATAGTCCAAACTCCTAAGATAAGCATAATTAAAAGCAGGTCAATTCAACACAGTATTAAAGATTCTGGTAAATGAGGACAATAAAATCCCTCAAGTTACACTTCATTATGTTCTTCTGAAAACCAAAGCAACTCTGACAAGCACTACACCTTTGCAAAGGGCTCCTTAAAGCTTTTTTTTCTCTCCCTGCCTGGTTCCTCCCCCAGTCCCTGACCATTGCTGTTCTCTGTCAATATTAAGAGAATGGTTGCTGATGATTACAAACTAGGGAACAGTGCTGTTGTAAAACTGAGAAAATTTGGAGTATAGTGAAATTAAAATCCTGCATGTCCCATCCAGGGTCCTCTGCAGCTTAAATAACCAAGCTTAAATAAATAGCCTTTTCTGAAAAGATACTAATTTTGAAGGTAAGCAAACAGAATGTATAAAAAATGACAAGCTCACTGAGAACCAGCCAGTAACAACAGTTAAAGTGCCAAATAAAACAGGCAGTTTAAGGCAAAAGCTGGGTTTATGTTATCATGTTACATTTAATCATAATATAACCAAAGCACATGATGTAAGAGAGCTGTTCTACTGAGCTTTTCTTTAAGTAGAAATTTGAGTCTCAATTACAAAGGCTCTGGTCTCAACATCACAGTTAAAGCTGCACAGAAAAACAGTTCAAATTGGGAGTTATTTCCACGACTTGATGAGAGAAGCAAAATATTTCTTCCCACACATACCACATGCTAAAGGGGTTTAGGGAAGATTTTTGAACATTTTAAGGTCTTTCTGATGGTGAAAAGACAGAAGTGTTTAAAAATTACCTATATTTGCATTTTTTACTAGGCTTTATAGTTTCTTTTAGTCTCTGCAGTTTAACCATTTTCAGCTTGAAATGGGTCCGTTCACATGCAGTAAAATGCTTTGCAGATAATTATAAATTTTTCAGGGCACAAATCATCTTCTGTCTCTAGAAATTGCATTAAACATTTATCAGTGCTAGAAAACATCAGTTACAGGGGAACTATTATATAAGGAGTTATTGAATCCATTATTAAGAGTTAGAGAATCTTAAGGCAAAAGGGCACTCATCACTCTCAACATGGATTTCTTGCCACATTCTCTCTCTCTGTATTTTTGGTGTGATTGAGTGCTTTTAGAAAATGCATTCACTATTACATTTCTCTGTAAATACAGTTAACATGACAGTTCATAGTTTTATTCCAGCCTGTGTGGTTTAGCCTAAAAACAAACCCGCTGCAGCTCGTGTGTCCGCCAATGTGCAGGCAGAGACATTTACAAAATGTGCCCACGGCACATCTGTGCCTGACACAAATGTCACCTCCCCCTCTCCCAGTGACAGCCTCAGACTTCTGCAGTGACACACTTTGTGAAAAACAGACAATCGCAAAAAATGGACCCCTTCTCAAACAAAATATAGACTGACAACAGCCAGAGAAGTAATTACATTGGTCTGATTTCCATTCGATTGGATGGAGTAAAAAAAAAAAATCCCCAAATAAGAAATCTTACTCTGTGATTTTTCTACGATTTGGAAACCAGAAACAGGAGGGATGTCAGTAGCAGGATAAACAGCAGCGTGCTGAAAGGCTGCAGGAGCACTCTATTTCTGCAAGCTGACAGGAAACACATTACTTGGAATTTTATCATTGAAAGATAATCAAACCATCACTGAGTTCATGCAAAGTAAACTTTAAACTCATTCTGTTGTTCAGAAAGTGGACACTGCATAGGGAAAGATGTTGGAAAACGAGTTTAACTGCTTCCTACTGGCTGTGATTTCTGAAAAAAATGGGAGAAAATGACAGCTGAGAGCTTTCCCAGTACAACACAACAGCTACCAGATAACTCCCAGAAACCAAGAAACCATTATGACTATTTTCCAGAACATCACAGAAGAACATGAAGCTTGAATCATTGACCTTGGGATTGAGACAGAGTAACTCTTCATAACACCTTATTTTCCTATTTTCTGGATATAAAGCAAATCAAATTTGTGCAGCTGTGTCACTGCAAAAGTAAAAAACCAGAAGTTATTTATTACTTCTGCTCCCTAACTTTGGCTACAGCCACTCTCCTTTTGCTTATTAGGTATTTTGACAGCACAGCAATAATTTCAGAAGAAACTGTAGCTTTTAAAACATTTTCATCAATCTTTTCATTTGTTCTGTCCCTCTGAGTCAGGACTGTCACCCCAGTTACAAAAAGAAGATGAAAAACAAGAGCTGAGATTAATAAATGAAATCTGAAAAATAACTCTTTGTCATTGTATGTCCATGAGTAGCCCAGATGAGAGTCATTTATTTCATCTGCACTGTAAACCAGATTAAAATAAGGTACATTCAAACAGTGATTAAACAGGTGCTGGTCAATGAATTAAATGCTTTAAGAAGAAACTCCACCTGTGCTGTTTTCTTTTTGAATAATGAATTAGCCTTATTTCCTTATAAAGTCTACACCATCACAATACATTCTGAAATGTGACCCTTAGGCCAAGATAAAATTTTCAATTTAATCAGAGTTATACATCCCTTAAAGCTCATGCTAAACACTTCACAATAACTATAATTAAACTTTTATGTCAAAAATATTTTAAAGGCAACGTGACTACCAGCTTATCTTCTGGGAGGTCTGAGAAGGACCCACAAGAGAATATGGGAGAGCCTTCTACCATACAGAAAGCCTTGGATTTCAGTGAGTAGTCTACCTACCTCTGGATAAATGAATTTGAGAAGGGACACCAGCCACACTCAACATCTGGTTAAAGAATGAAAAATATGTAAGAGACTGTGCTGGTTACTGAAAGTTTAGTTCCAGAAAGAATATGAAAGAAGAGTTCAATCTATACCAGAAACATTACAATTCAGTATGGGGATGAAGTGAATTAACAGTGGGGGTTTTATCCTCAGTGTGTTTGTCTGCAGCCCTTCCTGGGCCAGGAGCACCATCAGGTATTGCAGGGAGGGATGAGGAGGGAAAAAAACAAAAAAACAGATTAGTGCATCCTGTCATCAGTTACTCTGCAGTGCACCAAGGCTGGTGTGGGACTCATTTTCTTTTTCAACAGACATGTTGAGAGAATGAGGGTGGGGGGTTGAAGGGAGGAAGGAATGGTTTCATTCTGCATGATGATTTAGTGTCACACAGGAAGCATCAAGGCCCAACTTCTTCTCACAGCTGCATTATGATAGTGAAAATCTGGTCTGTAAACTGTAAAAAAAGCCCTCATCTGCTGTACTAAACTCTCTCAACCTCAAAGAAAACCACTGGCAAGTAACTACAAGAAAGTTCTCAACAGTTTCAGTACAAGGGTTTGGCATGAAGTCTTTCTTTTCCACCAAAGTTATTTAAAGAAAATATGAAATGCAAAAATATGGGGGTAGGACCTAGAAGGATTGGTTTGTTTTGTTTTACAATTATTTTTTTAAACTGTCCAGAGGGAATGAGCAATATGGTTTCTGAGTAATGCCATGACATTCATAACATAAGGCAAATGGCGTGAACAAAATATTTCTAACCTGCAAGTCCGTAGTGCTTTCACTGAAATTTGCTAAATGCTGCACAGACTTATGGCTTTGAAATTGAACTGTGTGTACTTTAACTTTGAGAATAAAGAAAAAACAGTTCAGTGCTACACCCAAACAGGCCAGATGAACTGATTGTTTATTAAACATGTAAAATTGAGTTATGAGCAGTACCAATTGAATTTATTTGTTTTGCATGCTCCCTAATAAATGGTTAGTGAAACAAAGTGTCTGAAGCCTGGAACAGCATGTAGAAGAATGAGCCAAAGTACATGAATTCAAATCTTGTTTTTATTCTGCATATCCAATCTGTACAAAGCTCTTCAGACAAAGGTCTGGAGCTGTCAGGAATGAGATTAAATCTCATCCTAAAGAGCTTGAAAGCAACTACACTGGAAACAAAAACTCTGCAACTGCTTATAGCACATATTAAATTAGATAGCTATCAATAGTTAAAACAGTATTTATTCAGATAGTTCCAAATCTCTATAAATGTGAACAAACACTAATAGCCTAACTACTTTCTGTTAAGATGTGTGATAGTACTACCTGTTTTTCTTCAAGCAGCAGTTGCTGCAGGACATGATCACAGCACCATGAATACTGCTCCAAGATCTCTAAAAGAAACCCAGAATGTGACTTTTGCCAACAGTGAGGTATTTCAGGAACTTCAAACTCCACTAACTAAAAATCACAAAATATTAATGAAATTATTCCCTTACTTTTGTCAGTACTGATTACAGGAAATCTCTAACGTTTTTCCCAGTGAAATGCAATGAACTCTTAAAAGAAAACAGGGCACCCTGCCAATAATAAAAAAAAATAAAGAGCAATGTCAGTAAATAATTTAATGAAACAAAAACTGGGTGGTGTCATCTTGCATTATTAAGAAGTGTTGGGTACTTTCTGAGCATAAACTAAGTTTTGGTGTTAGTCTTTGTTTCACTGATTCTAAGTTATATGTATAAAAAAATCACTTATATGGAGTACTGTCTTTCTAATAGAGTGCACATGATACAGTAATTTTTTTTTCTTGCTTTAAAAGTACATTTTTTCCTTATAAGACAGAAGGCAAGATAATTTACATTGCATCAGAAAGCATGCACGTATTAATGATGGGGAATGATGAAGAACATAAATGGTTTCCATTTTCACATTCAAAAACAAGTACCTGCAAATTAATGCTAAAAGCAACTGGCCTATAAAGGAACCGTGTTTCCATGCCAACTGATCACAGAAAGACATTAATTCAACAAAAAAATTAATACCCTACAAAACAAGAAAATAAAGAACAAGTAAAAGTGCTGGAAATCAAGATCCTGACCATACCCAAATATTTTACAAGAATAGCCAAGAACACAACAATTAAATTGCAATTTACGACGTGAATGGTGTGCAGATAATGCCACTTCATCATCACAACACTTCTAAAAGCTGTCAGTATCTAGTCAAGAAAAACAGGATCCAGAACACTTCTACTAAGGAGGGAATATTTGTACAATTCTTACAGAGATTTCACAGTTGGTAGACATGAAAACACCAAGTTACTTTTCAGTGCACATCTTCCATTAGGATTTTAATTTTTTGTCCTTAAGGCCTTGCTTTGTACCTCACTCACAGTGTTGTCCTGGGGTCCTACAGACAGCAGAGTTGGTTGTACCTGAGTGCTCATTGCAAAACCAGGCACACTAGGAATGAGCAGACAGGTACCTGCACACAAGCAGCTCACAAGGCCATGTGCACATATTTATCTGATGTCACTCAATTTTTCGGTGTGTGTGAGCAAAATTCAACTTCACAGCTGATAAAACCGTGCTACCACTAACAGTGCTACAGCAAACAAGTAAGTTCATTAAGTTCATAAATAAAAGTTTCATAAATGTCAATTTCTATATGGACAAACCAGACTTAGTTTAAGCAAGGAAACTTGGAAATACTGAACTGACAAAAATGCTACTGGATCTAAATATAAACAGTTCCTAGATACTGACATTTACATGCAATAAAACCAGCAGTTTAAGTATATGTTCTTTAAACCTCAAGAAATAAATAACCCAAACTAAAAGGTCCATAAACCCTGTGTTCTAAATGAATACAAACTGAAGACAGGAAAATAAACTCCCATTTCTTAGTATGCCTTTATTTTATCAAGCAACAGTGCTTTTCTTCCTATTTAGCTCTTAAGAACATATTAAAAGTCATTAGAGGTTTAAAATAGATAAAAAAATTATGGCTACAGAACTGGAAGTTGGAAACACCACCACTAATGCACTGCAGTCCATTTGAATTTTACTGTTTTGTCACTTTCTGCATGAGTAGAGAATAGAAAATTACAAATGCTTGTACCCACCCACTGATTTCATATTTATGTGAACACAGAGGTTACAATGGGCCTAAACACTGCATGGAAAAATGCAAAGTTCACAGAAAACGATCTTTAGTTTCATTTATGAGCCTCAGTCTGCATAGGGACTTCAATGACATCAGTGGATGAAAGAAAATAATTATACAGCTATGTTCCAGCTTATCCAGATAGCATGAAAGATTAAGGGTTTCAGACTTTTTTCCTCTGTCTATTCAGAATTTACTAAGAACTGAATTTTTAGATGTGACAGTTGCTTGCTGCCCTTTTAAACAGGCATTGATTTTTCTAGGAAAAGCTTTGCCCTTTAAGGGTAAAAAGTGTATTTCTTCTAGTAGAAAAGATCTAAGCTGAAAAGTTTTTAAGTCACCAAGATGCCTTTTTTTTAAATAAACTCCATGCTTACATCACAGCTTAGATAACTATACAGTAAGCATTTAGCATCTCTGAAATTTTTTAGGTCTCACTACATTTCTCCAATCTTTTCCAAAGGCTGGCCACATCCAACTGCATTTCTGCAGTTCTTGTACAAGCTGAAAAATGACAATTCAGCTGTGTGGAGAGGCATCTTTCTTCATGTATAAACTACTTCTTTTAGGCTTATACACTAAATTCCTGTGTGGGATCCTTAAAGAAATAAAAAAACTAATAAAAAGAAAAATTTACACACAGGCTCAAGACACACTGACTATTCCCAACTGAAAAACTCCATTTGTAAAGTCATGTACGTCACAATAACCTTTGTGGCATGCCAGCTCTTCAGAAACTCCTGAACTACAAAGATATGAATTCCAACAGGGAAAAATGTATTTTAATAAATCCCTATCAATGTGTAATACTACAGAAGCTAGAAAACAGCAGCAGCAACTGAAAGCTGCCTATGCCGTGGCTGGCTGACAGTACCTGCACTCCCAGCTCCACGCTTCCCTGACAATTAATTCCTGCTATGTTTTGGAAGGACCAGGAGTGGCAAAGCTGAGTAAGATGAAAGGTCAGTTCAGCTTCTCACACCTTCACTTCTTTTTATCTATTGTCAAAGAATCTCTTCTGTTCTACAAACACCTTTCTATTTTTTGGAGCCTTCTGAAAGTCAGTTTTATACTGATGACATCGTTTCACTACCATGGGTGAAATCATCCAGAGAGCACACGGATTTTTCACACAGCACTGCCTTGGGCAAGATCTTAAAAGGCAACAGAGCAGAAGACTCCATGTTATTTAAATATGAAGACAAGAACAATAATGAAATAAAGAAAATATAAATCATTTACAACAGAGCAACTGGAAGGGCAAACAGCAACAATTTCACGTTCAGTAACACTTCTTAGCCTTGGCCAGCACTGTCTGTTTATATAACTGAAAGAAAGAATGCTGCCCTGAACTTGCCCATTATCCCACAGAAAAGGTATTGTGGGAATGTTAGCTTTTACCTGGCTAGCTTCCAGATGCTGGCAAGAAAAAACACTCTTTTAAATTTTAGTCAACTGAAAAATACTTGACATTTTTCACATTTTACAATTATTCCAAGTTACGTATAAACTAACACAGGCCTTGAACTAAATCCATATAAAATGGTCATAATAAGATGAGGGACTGCTGTGCAAAAGAAGGAACTGAGGGGTCTCACAGCCAAACCAAACAGCCAGTGCTATATTTCTCAAACCACAGCAGCTTTCCTGAAAGCAGGCACATTTCTAGAATAGCAGAAATGTTTGCCGTGTCCATAAGAGCACTTGCTGGACAATGAGAGCAAGAATTAAAAGAAGTGCCATCCCAGTTTGAGGAATGCAGCCTGATGCTGTGATGCTGAGCTGGTAATGTGTGACCAAGATGTCCTTTGAAGCCTGCATCCTGCCATACAGTTGAGAGAGAAATTGATACGAGAGAGAAATGCATCTTGCCCTGTGTCTAATAACTGCATGGGACCCACAACAGAAGCTGCAACACAGAAGAATCACAGAATCGTTTAGATTGGAAAAGACTTCCAAGATCATGAAGTCCAACCTGACACTGCCAAAGCCATCACTAAACCATGTCACAAGTGCCACATCTACAGGTCTTGTATCTCCAAGGACAGTGCCTCTACCACTGCCCTGGGCAGCCTGTTCAAATGCTTGACAACGCTTTCTGTGAAGAAATCTTTTCCTAATATCAGTCTAAACCTTATTATGCAGGTGTAAAGATAATGTCTCACCTCAGCCTCCTTTTCTCCAGGATAAACAACTGGACACACTTCAGCATCTCAATGTCTTTTTTGTAATGAGAGGACATCAGAAACACAAGATTCAAGGTGTGGCCTCACCAGTGCTGAGTACAGAGGGACAATCAGTGCTCTGGTCCTGCTGGTCACACGATTGCTGATACAGCCAAGATGCCACTGGCCTTCCTGGCCACCTGGGCATGTTCTGGCTCATGTCCAGCCACTGTTGACCAGCACCCCCAGGTCATTTCCCACTGGACACTTTCCACCCACTCTGCCCCTAGCCTGGAGCTGTAGGGGGTTGCTGAGGCCCAAGGGCAGGACCTGGCACCTGGCTTTCTTGAACCTCAGACTCACTGATCCATCCTGTCCAGATCCCTCTCCAGAGCACTCACATCCTCCAGCAGGTGAACCCTCACACCCAACTCAGTGTCATCTGAGGACTTGCAGAGAGTGCCCTCAATCCCCTCACCCAGGTCATCAATAGGAATATTAAATGGAGCTGGAGAGAATCAAACACAGTAACCATGGACTTGAGAAGACCCTAAAACAAAATGAACAAAAATCCCCTGTTTTAAACAGAAGGCATTTTTCTTGCTCTTTTCCATCTGGCACTTCAAGTAGCTGTCTTTACTTAACAGTCATCTTGAAGTTTTTAATAAGTCATACAATGTGCAAACTCAAACTGAAAGAAATTATCCCTTACTTCTTCTCTTCCAAAGTTCAACTGTTAAGTAAAAATAGCTCACAATCATGTCTCTGCTCCAAGCCTTTGCATCCCAGCAGGAGCAAGGGTACCCAGTGCTGACACACCATCCCCATATTCCAGTGCACAGCAGCACATGGAGCTGCAGCCCCCTCACTCACCAGTACTCTGCTGGTTCATTTGCATGCATGTCCTGTCAAGCTAATTGGAGGAACACAACTTCCCAATTCAAATATACAGGAAGGGTTTTTACTGTTTGAAGAGAAAGGGCTTTAATGGTGGAAATTACATTTTTAATTTGGAGAAAGCATGCCCTTCTGTCACAGCAGAATGTTCTGCACGGTGTTGTGTTCAGTCAAGCCACAGGTTGTCTTTTTAATAAGTGCATTTACCTTAAGTCAGTTCACAAATGAAAGCTCACTGCCTCCCAAACTATTTCTGTGTGATAAAAAAAGGTAACAAAAAAGATCAACAAGCACCAACTCAGAGCAGCACTAAGTAAAGAATCCTACTCTAATTTGGTGCCATTTCCAACAGATCCCAGAGTGCTTTCCCAGGTAAGCTCACCATCATTTGCATGCACAGAATGCAGGGTGTGACTGGGCATAGAAAAATAAAGTGAATTATCCCAGGTCACTTCTGAAGCTTCTCACAAATATGACACCATGACCACCTGGGCCATCTGCTACCACTGCCATTCCTGCTCCCCTCTCTTTTCCAATTCCCCTGGTAATAATTAGAATACCTTTGCCCTGAAAGTCAGTATCTGCACTCAATTTCAGTACTCAATTAAGATTTTTTTAGTGACCAGAAACAACTTATACAACAAAGAAAACAAACCAAACCACAAAAACAAAGAAAAAACATCCCAACAACAACAACAACTTCAGGAAGCTGATTCAGTTCTCACGTAGGACATTAAATTCCTAACACAGGTCCTTCAGTGATGTTCCTTTTATAGAGAGGTACAAATCCCACACAAAGCAGCTGTATTTATGCTCAAGTGTTCTTCAAAACTAGAGCACACATGCCTAACAATGTCATTGCAAAGTACAAAGTAATTTGGTTTTCCTGATTCCTAAATATCTTAATGCAAATGAGAAAGAAGTTTAGTACACTTAGTCTCACTTACTTAAAAAAGAATTCAAACAGGCTTGCACTACCTTAACTAACTTGACTTAAAATCATACTTAAGTAAATGCAAGCAGTTTCCCAGGTATTATATGGCTTATTCATGGACTACTTCTTTCACTGTGCACTCCTGTGATCAAAGACATCTTAGATGTAACAGGTGAGGTTATTTACTATTTATAAAAACAACCACTGTTTAATCTTCTTTTTAGAATTTAATCTTCTAAAGTGAAAACTAATTTTTATTAATTCTCTTTGAAAAACTAAGAGAGAAGCAGATGATTTTGAACATCATTTTTTCCTGTGCAAAGAAAGAAAAATCCCCTCCTGTCAATAAATCTCTGGAACACTTCAATAGGTGCTGGAATTGTGTAAACCACACTTTGGAATATTCATCATTTCTATGAGAGAGTATCCCCAAGACAGCAAAAAACCCCAAACTTCATTTTCAATTTCATAGGAGGTTTGTTTTTCCCCCCCTTGATTGTGGGTCTAAGAAAATAGTTTTTATTTATGTATTTGTTAACAGATTTTTTTAATGTATTAAAAAAAAAAAAAAAAAAAGCCAAAAAACAAAACAAAAAAAAAAACAAACCAAAACAAAACAAAAAAACAACAACAACAAAAAAAACAAAAACAAAAACAAAAACAAAAAAACCAAACAAACAAACAAAAAAAACACCCAAAGCCACAAAGCTCAGAAAAATCACTAACAGAACTTAACAGACTTAAAAAACAGTTCAGAGGGAAGATGGTATGAAAATCAATGCAAAACTGCAATGTTGCCAGTACTTCAAGTTCACAATTACTGGCTCTATGCAAGGCACTCTTTTGTACTTTCTTTATTCACAGGACTAAGAAAATAAGACTCATGATTTTGGAGAGTTCCCATAATCCTGAGTCTTTCAACTGAGTGGCAGAACTCGTTCCTCAACTGCAATGAAACAAACTGATCTTTGAACAAAATTTTACCAAAGTGTTATCCTGCAATAACTCAGGTTTAGTGTGGAGGATGCAGCCAGAATCCTTTCCATTTGTGAGCCCACTCCGACTCCCATCGATTCCAACTGGAAGCTGAATAATTTAATGTCCTGCAGGATCCAAATCTGCCAAGACAGGGAAAGTTGTGCCTGCAGCTTGCTGTTCTCCTAATTCCTACTGAAAACCTTTTTCTATTTCTAAGGAGATGGTTCTCGCCGCTGAATACACAATGCTGGTTTTAAATTTTAGATGGCTGTAGGGTGGTCATGAGATAAATGCCAGGAGTATTTACACACCTCACTATTTACAGTAAGAAGGAAAATCATCTGGATTCAAGGATTCAAAACACAAGATCTTTTGAACAAAGACATGGTAAGAGAAAGCCTTGAACACAAGTCTGGCAAAGACAAATATACATAACCAGAGCCAAAAGACAATGTATTGTGAAACCTTTCAAAACCATACAATGCTATAGGAATTAAGTAAACTCCAAACTCCCCTGCAATACTCTCGTCATAGCTAATTTGTGATTTCCTGTACGCTCAGTACTAACAGCACAATGGAGCCTCTATTGTGGGCCTCCTCCCACAAGCTTTTAAAAAATGCAAGACATTCTTTTTATCTACACTGGCGTGGCTAAAATACATCGAGCTCTACATAGATAAATGGTAATTTTAGATGCTACTTCTGCTTATAGAAACAAAAAATAAAAATGTGCTGCCTGGTGATGCTGAGTTTGAAGTTCACAAAGGATCAGTGGTGGCTAAACTGCTGACCGTGGATCTCAGGGAGGGCAGATGAAGGAAGCCCCTTTAGTTTTAGGGAAACAAGAGAATATTCCACATTGAACCCTCTGCAAATTCAACACAATTCAAATCAGCTTTGACAGTCTTGCAGGAGCTGAAAAAATGAATGAAAATATGATAAAATTCATGGGATAAAGCAACTACAGTATTCACTGCAAATCTTGATTGAGGGTTAAAGCAGAAAGTCCTTTAGGTGCAAGTAACTCATTTATGGAGGTACTAAAAATGATATTGCATACTTTTTATCTTAAAGGATCCTGAAAGCTAAAACAAACCAGCCAAAATGAACAAGACTTTGTGCTGGTAGCAGAAATGAAAGACTGTAATCCTGGCACAGGACAGGCTGGGAAAAAAGCACAACCAGCACAAACTTTCAGTATGCAGGAGAGAATTTGGTGGGGATGCAAAACAAAACCTAAAATGCTGCAGAGGCTTTGATCAGCACCTTAATGACCTTTCTTAGTCAAAAAATAATGTGTTAAAATGAAATTAGCTGCCCAGTTCCAGTCAGCATGGGAACACACACACTACACTGAATTACTGAAGATCACTTCTCAGTAACCCTGATTATATGAATGGGAAAATCAACGACATGAGAAAGGCTGTGATACACATTAATACTGTTCACTGGAGCACCAGACACACATTAAGATGGTTGGTAGACCACAAATGTGAAAACACTCATTACCCGGTTGAAAATAAACAGTTTAACATATCTGGTGCAACACATTAAAGTGAAAAAATATTTAAGTATCAGTTTAAGAGTTTGGAGACTGGCTTGTGGTTATCTCTGCTAAACACTTTTGTCCTGCATGACTCTGCAAAGACTGAAGCTACGCACTCAGCAAGAGACAAACTGGCTGCAACCATCTAATGAAATTTGACTCATCTGGGAATTTTGATGAAGTGCTCCACACAACTGTTTCTGCTAAGCCATACATTTTCCTTGCAGCATTGAGAATGCTGCAAATATGGAAAAAGCAACATCAATTTTGGACTGTTTGGCTTAAAATAGAAGGTTAATTCTGAAAATCCATATTCAGGTAAAAATACCATAGAAGCCAATGGAAACTTTGCAATTATAAATTAAAGGTACAGGGATGTGCATCCATGGCACTGTCATTACTGTCAGCCCCCAGCAGCACCTCTTGCTGAATGTAAGTCTGACTAAGAGCTGCCTGGGGCAGCTCTCTCTTCCTACAAACCCTCCTGCACATCAGCCCAATCCAACTGGAGAGCACGCATCCTGGTACAGCTCCTTTCTGGCTCATTCTCCCAACTTCTGACTCACCCAAGGGCTATGATGACATTTTGCAGAGTGAAAAAAAAAAATCTATGTGTAGTAGCAGATGATGAAAATCCCCTGCAGTGCTGGTTCTCTCCTGGCTCTTCTCTGAGCTCTGCCTGGCCAGTGCACTGTGAGAACATGCTGCAGGACAGCCCACTGGCCATCCCTCTGCCTGGCCAGCACACAGGGCTTTGTGGCACACGGTGCACGCTCCTGCCAGAGGACAGGAATACAGCTTGATGGGAATGCAGCAGGGACAGCCTTGGAGAGTCCCATTTGCCATTCCTGCTGTCATCACATGGCAGCCACAGGCTAATTCTTATTGATCATGTTTGGAGGGTGGGAAAGAAGAACAATCTGCCACATGGCAGCAGCAACAGCAGCAAGCCCAGCTCTCAGAGGCAAGCAAAACTGAAAGCAGGACCACTCTCTTCTGCTGCCCCAAGAGCTCAGCTTTCCTAAACCACTATCTGCTGTGGTCAGACCCTGCCCTGACTGTCCAACAACCTGTGGGTGAGGGCCTACACCCTTCTGCACAAAACCAGACACATTCAGGTAAACGTGGTTTCCCCAACTGCAGACATTTCTCGCTTCAGAAAGCCACACGTGAACCAAGCACAGAAAGTGCCAAAGCAACGCCTCCTCTGAATGGCAGCAAAAGTCATCCTCTTGTCATGTTCTGCATGGCTGTGTGAGAATTCATTGCTATTAAAGCTTTCAGCACATCCTGCCAGGACAGAACTCCCACCTCCCTCATCACAGGGCGTGCCTGTGTCCCATAGCTGAAGATGGAATCTATCAAAAAATGTTGATGCTGTTCAGGAAGAGCCTTAGAGCACATCCAACAATACAGAGTTTGGGCTGCACACAGGAATCTGGAACTGTGACTCAAACCAAGAAAGAAATGTTTCCCTGCTTCCTTCCCTTTTTTTTTTTT
>WEIU01015031.1:200028-285570 GCA_013389925.1 Aegithalos caudatus
GGAGCGGCCGCTGCCGCCGCCGCGCCCCCCAGGCTCGATCTCCTGGTTCTAGGCGGGCGCCGAGATAAACGAGACAGCGGGGCGGGCGAGCCTGGGTCGGCCGCGCGCAGAGAAGCGGGGACCTGCCCCGGGACGCGATGTCGCCGCTGCCCTTTTTTCTTTTGTTTTGTTTGTTTTGTTCAAGCTTCGGCAAAGTTAACGCCGCTTGCGTTCACAGAGTCACAGAGTGGGTCAGGTTGGAAGGGACCACAGCGGTCATCGAGGCCAACGTCCCTGCTCAAACAAGGTTTTCCCAAAGCGAATGGCTCAGGATTGCATCCAGACGGGTCTGGAACATCTCCAGGGCGGGAGACTCCACACCCTCTCTGGGCACCATGTGCAGTCATTGCACAGGACAGAAGTTCCTCTTCGTGTTCAGGTGGAACTTCCTGCCCATCACTTTCTGCCCGTTCCTGGCATCCCAAAACATCAGCACTTCTGGTCTTCCGCTGTATTTGTGATTCGGCTAAGGCTTTTCCCCCACGAACTAATAGGAATTCAAACAAATAAAGCCGTAACGCTCTAATTTTGCCCCACATTCTGCAGTGCCTCCTGCAGCTTCCCTAATCCTGAAGAGCCCCCTGAAGAGAATTAATTCTTCGCTGGGTCGGCACCGCAGCGAGCGGGGTGAGCTCTTAGAGAAAGAGCAGGGAATTGCCCGAACTCAAAGAATCCCAGGCAATTCTTCCCCACGGGGATGCTCCCACCGCGCCCACGTGGCCGCGGTCCCTCGGGGTCACCCCGCGCCCGCCATGCCCTCCCCGCCCGAACAGCGGCGGCGGCGGCCGACGCAAACCAAAGTGGTGNGAGGGAGCGGCGGCCGCCATGGCCCCGCCGCCTCCTGCCCCGCGGCTTTTCTCTCCTCAGCGCCCGGAGCTGCGCTCCAGCCTCCCCAGAAACTTTCACTCTACTGGCACAGCCGCCCCTTCCTCCTTCCCAGCCGCTGGCGGGAAGTGGAACCGCGGCCGTTCGCTGGTCCGTCCCCACCCACAGCCCGGCAGCGAACATCCCTTCTCTGGGTTTTCCCAGAAATAAAAAGATCGTTTCCTGTCGGCAAAGGGCCCCAGCATCCCTCAGGGATCCCGACCCTCTCGGATAAAGACAGAGACTCCCGGGCGGCAATACAAGAGCAATTCACTGGGAGAACGGACAGGGCTGTAGATTTTTCCCCGTGCTTTTTTGGGAATTGGTTTGTCTATGAGGGGAATATTTGAACCCAGAGGTTATGAAGGGTGGTTTCAACCTCCGAGTTGTGTGGATTTCAGGAATCCGTTCAGGGCACAACTCAAGAATTTAGTATACAGGCAACCTTCAGCAGCTTGGCTCCAGCTCTCTAATATAATTTGTCTTCCCCCATCATTTCTCAGGTAATGTGTCCTTTTCATGGGATTATCCACCGGGATTGGGAGGTAACTCCCAGGACAAGTTTATACAGCCTCTGACTTATCTCCATTTTCCTCCTGTATTCCTGGGAAAGCCTTTTGTGGCTCAGCACAGACGTCTCAGACATCCCTCAAAGAACAGTTTCCCTAAATTCTCACTCTGCATCACTAGGGCAGCATCTAGCCAAGCGCCTCATGTGGGGTTTGTATAAATAAATTTGGGTTTAATCACTTTAAAGTGGCTAACCACTTTATTGCCATTTATAGATGTTAGCAAATATAAAAACACATACATATCAAAGCTCTAAGGAGAAAATCATTATTTTTTTTTTCTCCCTCGCTGCTTCAAATGCCATGTGGCAAAGTATCAGGAATGAGCATTAGGAGGTCGAACACACTTAAACCACAAGAGAAATATCTGTGAATATCAATATGGATATGAAAACTTCCAGAAAAGAAATTACTAGTGAAAAAAGGAAAAAATCAGAAATGAAATTAAGAATTCAGTTGCATTTTTTATAGAGAAACATAAACAGATCCAGGCACTGAGACCATGTCCTCGGTGGGGTTACAGGGCTGGACAAATGTTTAGGTCTAAACTGGAACTGCTGCTTCGGGGAGGGAGGGGAGTGTGGCGCAAAATATTATGACAAGGGGAGTGCTCTAAGTGAGGATAAGTTGGCATGATGAACAGATGGAGGATTCAATAACAGGAGGTTATTAATACTGCAGTTTGGTATTCTCTACGCTACTTCGTGAAGGGATTCATATGCTTGCTCTTTTTCCTTTCTGATTGTACACAGACCTAACAAATACAGGCACTGTAGGTAACACAGGTTCCCTCCTGGCACACCCATCACAAGTTCATGCTTCCTGGGAAAACATCATGGGCTGGATGCTCAGCTGATGCTGAGTGGACCAACAGTGCAAGCCCAGTTGCATCTGCTGAAGGAGGGAGGTTATCTGACCCCATCTCCCCAGCCAAAAGGTCTCTCCACCCTGCTCCACAGCTGCCACAAGACACCTGCTCTACAGAATAAACTATGCAGGCTCTTAGTACGGAAAAGGACGTGAAGTAACGCAAGAGAAATTGAAGTTTTCCTTCAGAACACACTGCAGTGCTCTCTGCTTAAGAAAATGCAGCTCATTTTCCCCCAAATTCAGCCCACCTCCCCTGCAGGGCTGTCAGTGGCCTTGTTTTGGACTGGACATGAGAAAATCCAGGAGCAGCCCAGCTGAAGCCTCCGGTTGCCCCCATTCATTTTGCTTCCTGCTTTCTCCAGCAGCCTGCCTCTGGATCACCTCACATTCAGTCATCCTCACAACTTTTACACTGTGGCTCACACAGCTACAATACAAGTCCATCTTTCACAAAGCCTAACAATGCCCATCCTCTTACCACGTTAGGGCACTGCTGTTACTGCAACCTCTTTTTTTTCGACAGCAGTGTGACACAGCTGAGTGTCTTCTGTGCCCTGCCCTAAGAATTATGGCATTTTTCAAAGCCCCCAGACTGTTTCTTGGCTTCTTAAGAGTCAGCTGGAGGAGCACATGTGCTGCAGAGCAAATACATTGTTTTAAGTGTATCTGTTAACAGCCACATGTATAATTTAAGTGCAAGTTTTATTCCCCTCAGAATGGGCAATCGTAAGGGCATGACCTTGGGCTTTCACAAATTCAGTGCATTAGGGTTTACTATCTTTAGCAGATGTAACTTTGAAGATACTGAAAGAGGAAGTTTTACTGTTTTACCCTCTAAGCAATGAGCCAAGATACATGTTGAATGTTTTCTGAAAAAAATAGTGAGGTTTGACAATATTCTTACACAAAGATACTGCTGTTGTGTGCTTAGAGATTTCCTTTGGTTTGTCACAGCCATGCCTGCTGGTTCTTTCATGCATGATTTTGCTTTGTTATCAAACAGACGTCATTCATTGTAACAGTTTTTAAAGCCATAAACTTAAAAACTTTATGCATTTCTAATCAAAATGCAAGAAAGATTATGTTTCAATGGAATATCTTAACTTTTGTCAACAGTAAATCTTGCAGATGCTATTAGGAGATCGTAGGAGAGATTTATGTCAGAAGAAAAGAATGGTTGGATAAAGCAGGGCCAACACTTAACCTTTATGCTAAAATAGACTGTTTTAATGTATAATCAAACTAAGTCAATTCAATTTATTTAAAATCTGGAAAGAAAACTGTGTTTGGATTTAAATATTTCCTTAATTCTTTCACTTAGATCCTGAAAGGCATTTATTTATATAACACCCAGAGAGATCAGCCTACTTTGATTTTGCAATTGCATATTTTAATTACAGCTTCTTTGTTTTTTTAGTTATAACTTCCTCTGTGTGCAACTTCGCACTGCAAGAAGATCATGCTTTCTCATTCATGTGAAAGTCATTTTGGAGAAAAATCTTCAGCAGGTTCTGAGGGGAAAATGGGAAAAAAAGAATAATTGACTGAAGAGAACCACCTCATCTTTAAGATATTGTGGTCATTGCAAGCATGAAATAAAATAGAGAACGTTCATCTACTGTTAGAAAGAAGGTGAAGGATCAAAGTAGGAGATTAAAGTTCCACTTAACAAACAAGTAGTTCAGCTGTGTCAAACATTCAAACTCATTTTTGAAATGCCAAATGTGCATTTCTCCTTCTCAGAATGGAACAGCTCTACTAGCTCTGTGCTAGAAATACAAAGTGAAAAAGCTTGTAGTGAACTGAATGAATGGAAGAATAAATTCCCTTCAAATCACTGAACACAAAAAAACTCTCTCCTCTGATGTTATCTGTATTAAGTGACTAAGGGGTTTTCTTCTTGATCTCACCCTCTTCATGTAAGTGCTAAAAACATAAGAACCAGGGTGGAATTAAATCCTCTGCATTTTCTGGTTGTCATGAAATGAGACATTATTTTTCATCTAGTCAGGAGGAGTTACCAAACCATCTCCAGGATGGTCTGTATTCTGGCTGAAGAGAAAAAGAAGATAGAGATGAACAGCAGAAGAAACCTATCAAGAACCATTAGTGGATGTCAGCCATTGTCCGTCTGTTCACAGTGGAATAAATCCAGACCTGAAGGAACAACTGCAACCTGCCCCATATGGCTCACTCCCTTCTGCGCTGGCAGGGCTTCTTTGGGGATTTGACATTGGATGAGGTAAAGGAGAAGCAGCACAATCTGTGTTCCCAGGAATGAACAGCCAATTAACATGAAAGGACAAAAAATGGGTTAGTGACCCCGGGAAGGTTTTCTCCTCCTCACCTGTCTGAAATCGTGGAGCTCATTCAGACTGTGTAAACTGCAGAGATATTACACTGAGGGTCCTGCTGTTAACGAAATCTTAAAAATTTACATTTAGCTACTAACAAAATTCTGTGTTCAGTGGGTATCTTTCACTTGGTGAGACCACAGAACCAGTTGTCTCCTAAAGTGTTAAAGAAGGCGTTTAGAATATATTACACTCACAATCCATTAAAAATTATAATGCACTATCCTTTCAACATAATGAACCAGCGTAACAACATTCTGCATTTACTTTTATAGAACTGGATTATTGAGTAGTAATTTACTTCTCAAGTTTTAAATCAGTCTGGGCCTGGTCATGAAGCAAAGTGCTATTTTTTAGATGATTAAGGAAAGTAGGCTCTGGCCTATGCAGAATAGTTATGAAATCTCACTGTCTCTTTAGAATTATAATGAGAAGCAGATACTCTTTATGATGCTGCATTTTGCATGCAAAAAAATGAGATCTACATATCAAGGCCAACTGAAAGGATCAAAACCCACAAGTCTGTACTAGATTCAATAACCTGTTTGGTGGTGGTAATTTCACAGGTAATATGGAGAATAATGGACCATCGAATGGCCTAAACAGAACCAGTGCATATCCTGAGTGAACTTGCTACTGTGGGTGTGTTACTGGGCTGCAGGGTCGTTTGCACTCTACTATCCTCCACCTCCCCTTGAATTCTAACACACTTGGCATGTTATTTTTGTCAAAGTTGCAGAACAAGTAGCCAGGGAAAAAAAGCAAAAGTTGTATCAGAGATAGTTTCCAAGTTCCTAAACAATTATATTTGCATTTGTGACCGTCATTCACTCACTAGGTGGCATAGAAAGCACCATACTTCCTTGTTTCAAACATGCACTACAAGACTGAGGATGCCCTCAAGAAAAATTAAATCAAATTAAAAAATTAAATTTAAAAAAAGTATGAAATCAAAGCCACATCACACTAAGAATCTAGCAAGAGACTTTGCTCTGAAACCAAGCACAAGTCTTACCCATCTGAAAAACTGGCAAGGATACTAAAGGATGAAAGAAGCAGAACAGTGTTAGATGAAAATGCCCATTTGCTGTCAAGGATCTTAAGCACAACCATGCTCTGAGATTATGTACATTTATGACATTGAAATGAACTCTCCAGCTTTGTCAAATTTACTCAGGATGATGACAAGTTACCAGGCTTGAATTTCATCCTCTTCCAAATTGAGCACTGCTTTGTACCACCATGAAATACTGCACTACCAGCACTCCTCTATCACCTCCTGCTAAGATAAGAGTGGTTCATTAGTGAGCAAAAAGTGACCTCTAGTGAATCACCACACCAGCTCCTGAGACAGCACCTCCTCAACTGCCCCTGACTGATCACATCCCCAATCCAATTAAAATCTGATCATGCTGCACCCCAACACCAGTCAGCAGCTGCACCCCATCAGTCAAGCACTTCAGGTACCTTCAGTAACCCACACTGGGCACAGCAGCTGTAACAAGCAACAGAAGACACAGGCACATTGAAAAACCTGAACACAGTAAAACATGCCCACTGATAACTGTTAGATAATTTAACAGACTACAACAAAACATGCAAGCTCTACCTGGAGATAAAAAATTATTTAATTTAATTTTAAAAGTAGTGTATCCAGAGATTTGCTAACAAAAGGAGAAAAACATCCTATTAAATATGTAAAAATAATACCAGTGTTAGTGATCTTTGCACTCTAGGAAAACAGGAAAATTAGAGAAGAACAGTAAGAAAGAGATGGGCAGTGAAAATCAATTCCATATTTACAACATACAGAACAATATACAGGCTAGGCAATCCATTACAGTGAATGGTTGATGGTTTTAGAACAGTAAAAAGAAACTAGCAAGGTTTCATGTGTAAAAAACATACCCCATTAGCCAAAGAAGCATATTCCATGTTCTCTGCCTCCATATGCCTGGCGACACACTAGTATTTTTAATCTTCTCCTAATACGTGTATCCTTTTCTAACAAACATCTATAGGAGGTTATTGAGCAGCCCACCTTTTTTTCTTTTATTAAATCAAAATACTCTTGTGCAGCTTTTTTACTTCCTATTCTCAAGACTTAAAACTGAATAGCTGAAAAGTAAACTCCAAGAAATCCTTATTCCTACACAAGACTCCCAAGATACGATTCAGATCCGTAAGGGACTTCAATTTCTGTGATTTACAGAGTGATGTGAAAAAAAAAATTGAAATATATTGAAAATACTCCCTTTGTATAGTTGAATAATGACAGAACAGCCTGTTCTCCTAGCAGAAAGATCACACTACTTACATTCATGTAACACAGAATTTCACTACAGAAGCAAAGGCGATTCAAAGAGGTGATAATCAGTATCAACAGATTTACTGCTATTTGAGCTGATCTTTACTGCCAAATACCCTGACTTAGAGACTAAGGCAGCACTGAGCATTATGATAGGATGGTATTATTTAAAGATTAATGGATAAACTTTCCAAAGGCCTTATCATATTACATGAAGAAGATACTGCAGAGAGAACACATCTCATGAAAATGTTTGCTAAATCATTGTCTTTTTAACGGTTCAACTCCTCTACACAGGAAAACACCATCTGACAGGGATGTTTTGTTCAATTTGTATCACAGCACAGCACAACTCTGGTCCTACAAGTGTCTTCTGGGAACTCCATCATCTCACAACAACCATTACTCTCGACAGCAGGATTTAAACACAGCTCTTGTTATGCCAGGCAGGCATTGGCAAGGTGGCTGACACATCTGCAGCTCTGTGATTCACAAATGGCACTGTGGAAAGCCCACAAAGAGTTCATCCTGAGCCATAAACAGAATTGTTTGAGACCACTGGCAACCATTAACCCAGCACTGCCAAGGCCACTATTACACCATGTCCCCAGGTGCCACATCTACGTGTATTTTAAATACCTCCAAGGACAGTGACTCAAGCACTGCCCCGGGCAGGCTGTTCCAATGCTTGGGCACCCATTCCATGAAGAAATTTTTCCTAGTATTCAATGTAAACCTCCCTGGCACAACCTGAGGCCACTTCCTCTTGTCATGTCACTTCTCCAGGTCCTCTCCTCATCCCCCAAGTGAGTCACCCTGTCCCAGAGGGAGATCAGGTTTGCTCAGCAGGACCTGCCTTCCATAAAGCCCAGCCTGACAGGTCTGTAGTTCCCAGATCCTCCTGCAGGCCCTTCTGGTGGATGGGTGTCGTATTTGCAAACCTCCAGTCCCCTGGGACCTCCCCAGTCAGCCAGGACTGCTGGGAAATGATAGAAAGTGGCTTGCAGAGCAAAACAAACACCATTAAAATAAATTCTATGACAGTTTTGAAAGGTAAATTTCCTGGAACAGAATATTGAGTAGAAGAGGACTTGGAACATTATGTACCTTTTGAAAGCAGTTTCAATTAGTGCACACCATGTTGCATGTCTTGCTTTTTTAATTTTTTTTCATTTATTTCATCAGGACAATTACTTGGTTTCTTAATATATGCTGTCTTTTTCATGAAGCAGGGTACCTTATACTGCTTTTATGTAATGAACTATTATTTTTCACTACACTGATGTCTGAATTACAAAATCACAAGTAATGCAATAAACATTAAAAATCTGCAATACTGATGCAATCAACAATTTTTAAGTTTTCATTTTTATCACATAATTCCAAGAAAGATCTTAAGGTATTATATAAAGCCTATTTTTTCCTTCAAATTCTTATGGTTTCTTTGGGTCATATATAATTTTATGAACAGCTGAAGAGCCACTGATATTAGAATACTCTTTTATTAAGTATTAATTTGTAGTATTTTATGTATCTGGAAGAATGATCACAGTACAGGCTTGTACATCAGCACAGGAAGAAGAAAGTTCAGCAGACCTAGACAAAAAGGGAAATACGTCCATGCAAACAGATTGGGTTCTTAATTAAAATGATTTGATACGCCTTAGGAACAGCGCAAGTTGTATCACAGATGATGAAGTTACCTTAGGAAAAATGTACTTTAAATTTAACTACTGGAGGCTAAAGACAACTGAGCTGTAATAATAAGTAAATGTATATAGATAAGGTATAAATAATTAATTTTCTTTTCCTGAAAGACCTGGAAACAAATGGGAACACGCTGTGTATCCTGTACTGTGCTGATCTCTAACTGAAGTGGCTTCCGAGACCCGTGACCCAGAAAGGTTAAAGTTTGTGTCTTTCCCAGAGGCTGCACCTCTATGATTAACATTACAGAGAAGCCCACATCAGAAAGAACTATCACAAGAGAGGAATGAACAATAATTCATGGAGATAATAAATAGTCTAAGGAGAAGAAGAAAAAACAACCCTACTTTGGTTCAATGAATATTTTGAATGCTTTTCCTTTTATGCATCATAACTGTAACTTTTACTAAATACCGAGTACTGAAGGAGATGATTTGTTTGTTTCTTGAGGTTTTACAATCACAAGCAGAATTAAGTGTTCCCAGTCTATTCCTGAATCTTTCCTGACAAGAGATTTCCAACTATACTAAAATCTATGGATGTTTTCAGATGTAGACAGATGTCTGAGAGGCTGAGGTCATCAAACTCATCTCATTTGTGACCTAAGCTTAGTCTCTTGGCTCTCTTAAAAAAAAAAAAAAAAAAAAAAGGAAAAAAGAAAGGGCAGGGGGAAGGGAAATGATAGAGAGAGGGGAAAGGATACCAAAGAAATTGTTTGCTAATTTATCTAGAATTTTTTTTTCTAGTTAACTTTTAATCAAATAACAAATGCACAGTTCAGTAGCATAAAGCCAAGATGATGCACATTGAGAAGATATATAATATATACTTGGTCATCTACCATTAACTGCTCCTCACAGCCTAATTATTGTTTATGGCATTATTAGCAGTCAACTGTCTGTTATTTTCTGCACATCTAACCAACCAGATTTTCAAGAACTCACATTTAAATCTCATTTCAAAGGCCATTTTACTGTGCTGAGTTAAATTGCGTAAATTTATATGTATTTTACATAAACCTTCATTTATCAACAAAAGCTCAATTTCTTGCTTCTTGAAACATTCAAAGAAAAAAAAAAAAGTACCATGCTGATGCTGACATCATTTTGGCTGCTTAAGGGAAGATAAAATTGGGTCTCTCAAAGCTTCAGGCAAAATACTACAATGGATAACAAATATTCCTTGTGTCTACATGGTTGGAACGGCTGTCTCCATTGGGCACTGACTGTACATTGTGGAGCACAGAATGGATTTAGAGAATATTTTATTGTTAGAGTCAGTTCATGTGGACATGCAGTATTCAAACAGTTTATTTTACCATTGCTGCTACCTGATCCCTGACCCCAGAGATGCCTTCTTGCTTACATCAAACAACCATCAAACCTCCAAAACACTACAGAAATCCACCATGTAAATAAATAAATATATATATACTTGTGGATCAGGGGTCTATTTAGAAAGAAAAGCAAAGATTCAGTGATGGCAAATTTTCTGAATCTTTTTCCCTCTAATGGCTGCAGGGTAGTCTAAATTTTTACATATAATCCACTGTTAGTATCAACACTGTTTCTGTTCTGCTCTTAAAAAAAAAAGAAAGAGGAGAGGAGAAAAGAGGTTTTGCACAGGAGCATTAATAGTTCCACTTGCCCTGTGGCAAGTGGGGAAAATATGTCAATGTGAATTACTGTACTGTCTCCATGGATCAAGATTTCTCTTAGTGCTTTCAAAATTCTACTAACAGAAACAATTGCTAAGAGCATTTGCTACTTAGCCGGCTACGCTGGAATCAAATAAGACCCTAGGATCAACTAATGCTAAAATATTATCTTCTATATTGATTTTCTCTCTCTACATTAACTGAGGAAAGAAACAGCTAAATAATTTCAGCTCGAAAGAACAGTCTATTGCTTTCACAAGGACATCCAAAGAACTTAAATAATCAAGATAATTGCAAAATAGATTTCTGAGAAGCTTACACTACCAGAAATGTAAGAACATCACAGTATAATTCTACTTCTTTCTGACCCAAACAAGTTTTATTATATATGTGATTCACTACATGGTTAAATGCAACATCTCTCTCTACAGAAACCAAGCATACCCACACAGATGCATTAGAAAAAATAATTCTAATTGTGAGCAGTTGTGCATGCACATTTGGACTCAAAGGAGTGAGCCAAATACCAATAAATACATTCCAAGTCCATTTTCTCTACTGGAACGCTACTTTATGGGGGTTTTATTAAATTATTTTTTTAGTATCTTTTTCCTAGTACTAGATTATGATCTCAATTAATTAATAAAGTACAATTGTTGAAATTCTTGGGCCATTGAGCAGATCTGGTATGAAAATTTATTTCTAAACTCGATCTGGCCAACAAGGATGAACAGCTAAATGAAATCCAGACACTCTGTACTTACACACTGTTGATTATTTCTACTAAATAGCAAATTATTTTCATTAGAAACTAATAATCTTAATTCTTATATTACATTCATCACCAGGATTCATAAATATCTAACAAATTCATTTAAGGCAACCATGAAGATGCAACAAATTAGAGCTTTGCAGGATGTCCAAGTTAGCACTATTGACATTCTGGCTTAAGAAGTTAGTGCTACACAAAGCTGATGAAAACAACACACATATTAAAAGGATTAAGATCAGTTATCTTAGGACATATTTTTCAATGAAAAACTCTCTCAGTAAAGATGTCTCTAATGGGTATTTGTCATCATCTTCACCAACAATGTGGACATAAATAGAAAATCTTTTCAAAAATTACTATGAACATCATAATAATAACTGACTAAAAATAATAGCAAAAGTGCAATCACGCAGTCATCTTGGATCACAAATAAATAAAGAAACAAAACATGCTTTAATAAATCCAAGATGGAAAGCTTTGCCATTAGAAAAGACTACTGTCACACTGACAGTGTAGGGAATTAGAGGCTTAAAGGGATGTGCAAATGTCTGAGCTCCAAGAACCACACCTAGACAGGAGGAAGTCATGTTTTCCTCGAAAAATCCTTAAATTCAAGTATGGAGGAAATTTTTGCCATTTTGGAGAACATTACCAACATTATAAATAATGAACTGTTGCTGCCAGCTCTGGCATCCGTATTCTGTATGGGAGAAATGTTGCAAAAAGAAAAACTAAGTGCTGGAGAAAAAAAAAAAAGTCATGAAGAACACAATGTACTCAGATTGCCAAAAAACCCCTGAGAGATAACATGATTACACTTTGCAGGGGGAAATACTAGACACTAAAAGCCTGCCTAATCTTAAAGGAAGACATCATAACACAGAGCAGCTTAGAAGCTCATTCAAAAGTCTGTATTTTCTAGCTTATTTGTTGCTGTTCAAGTGGATGTTATTGACTATACAAAGGTTATGGTCGTGTCTTTATCTCCTGAATACTTCAGATGCCCTTCTGAAAGAGCAGTCTAATAAAACACTTGGGGCTGAACTGTATCAGGTATGTACATGATACAAAGAGGGTTTGAGGTAACCTGGTGATTCCTTCCTCATCCTGCACTTTGGGGAGTTACAGCTCCAAAAACTTGAAGGTGACTAATGGTTGGTCACTGCTCCATCCCCTCTAGGAAGGAACAGAACAGATGAGCTGTCTCTCACAGAGCATCATCTCCTGATATCAGTCTCTCCCTGCTCCTGACATCCATTAACAAGAAGCAATTACTACTGAGAAGTTGTGATGAAGAGGGATGTCTTACCACAAACCAACTGATTTCCAGGAGAGAGCTTGTGGAGATCCCACTGAGAGCACCACAGACAAGAGGAAAGACATTTCTTCAGGGCTTCTGAAGGAAGGCCTACACAGCATGGGAAACACTAACCTTGGGGACTTTCAGTTCTAAATTAATAACAAGTTCTTTTTACTGCCATTAAATAACTGAACAGTTTGGGGCTCATGTACTCATGTATCCAAGTGCATTGAAATGGGATATCTGGAGACCAGCAGTGAATACACAGATCACGGTGCTGGGTGCTCCCAGTGCAGTCTGGAATGAGACGGAGCTTGTGGCACCTTCATCACCCCACACAGGGATGCAGCTGGCAGAGGTGTCCTCCATCAGACAATGGCAATGAGTCCTGAAGGACCAACACTGCTGCCTTGCTCAGGTTTAGCTCAGTCAGTGCTTCTCTCTCAGCACTGCAAGACTGTTCTTGTATTCTGCCAAGCAGAACTGGATGCTGCCCACCAATTTTTGGTATTTAACTTCCTGACATTCTAACTGATGATACAGCTTAGACTTTTCCATTCAGTTTGCAAAAAACTGCACAAGACAGAGCCTAGAGGAATTCTGCTGGCAGTCATTTCTGTAAGAGAACAGAGGAGCCTCAAAACTGGGAGAAATTAGAAGGATTAATGCACCAGCCAAGAATTGGGAAACATACAATCAGTTCCTGATTCTGTCACCAGTCTCCTATCAACCTTGTGATATTAAACCACTTCCCTTCTATGTCTATGTATCCAGGTTCCTCATCTTTAAAATATGTATAGTATTTGCCTATTAAACAGTCATGCTTGCTGTCAGAGCAAATCCATAAAATATTTAGATATCCCACTACAACTGAGGAGTCATTCTCCATATGACTAATGAGACCAAGGACAGGCATACATTATCCACGGTGTTAATCTCAGCTGTGTCACCAAGGTGGCATCATTCTGGCTTTGCAGTGGATATGGTAAAGATTAGACAGTGCTACCCTGTAAAGAAATATCCTATACCAATCTGTAGGAGGCTGGCTACCTAACCTGCAAATTTGCACTCCTTCATTTCATTTGCCCATGAACACAGGTCCCCCTATGGCAAATTAAGTGAAGTTCCTCCTGCTAAAAAAAAATACAGTATAAACCTGAAGGTCTGTAAAATTACATTTGTTTTAATACAACTACTGTGTTTTGAAAGTATCACATCAGCCTCCCAGTGAATCATATTTTAATATATTCTTTGTTGACTTCTACTAGAGCTGAACGTTTTACACAAAGAACAGAGTTGATGAGAGAGGAGTGGTTCTTTCCAAGGCAGATAAACCATGTTTCTTTCTTTTTTAAGAAAAAAAAAACTTACTTTCATTTTAAAACAAAAATCCAATTAGGAAGCTAAACTGTAAAAATTGTGATAAGAATTCTGTTGGGCAAAACCTTGAAAGATCACCAAAACAGTAATAAATTAATCATGGGGTAGGGAAAGGAGAAATTTGGATCGATAGAAATTGTATTCATGTGTTGCAAAAGCATTTACACCACCAAAAAAACTACTGTTGTTAGAATCAAGAAAAGACTGTCAACCCCAGTGTGGTTGTACATTTATTTTTAAATGCCAGATATACCTGTGTTGTACAGAATTAAACCCAGCAGGTGTAAGACAATCTAGCTTCCTATGAGATGGCTATCTCAGCTCTGAGCTTTTAGCAATCTGTGTAACTGTACTCCAGTCACAACCATATCCATCAATAATAGATGTCAGTGCCTCCATCTGCCTGTGCTCTTCTCTCATCCTTAATTTTTACCCAGCAAAGACCTGCATGTGTTTAACTCACCATGCTCTGTGCCCTGGACATCCCACCCCTCAGGTGGGATCCTCTGATTCCAGCTTAAACCAAAATCTGCCACAAAGTTGACTCCTCATTCTCCCCCACAGGGCTACTGTTAATTGCACAAAACACTTCTTGGATTAAAAAAAAAAAAAATCAAATATTTTCCTGGGACCTGAGAAGCCCAACACACACTTATCACTTCTGCAAGTCATAGTTATGGCATATGAACTAAGTATGAACTGTGTATAAGTCTACAGTTTCCATAATCAATTTTTCTGTTTTCCAATCTATTGGGAAAACTGAGAATTCACTTTTTCCTTTATGGACCAATCCTTGATGTTCCTGAAATCAATGAAAATTTGACACCCAAGTATTCAAGACTGAATGCTAAGACTGAACTTTTCAATTAAATCTTTTAACTATTTACTACATAAAATGACATTACCACAAGCTAATTTTTGTTTTTCATAGCTCTTAAAATAATTATGAACATGAAGCAACAATATCACTGTTATTCAGACGATTATTTTCAGGATGTTAGACAAAGACTAGAGGGATTCAATTAAACATTTAATGTAGAGGACAGGACAGTTGAGTGTGCCAAAATAAACTTCAGCTCACAGCTGTACTAAAAATTTGAAAGATTTTCAGTAAAATAAATCCATATTTTATTAACATGCTTGCTACAGCTATTGGAATAACATATGCCATCATAAAATAAATGTTTAAATCAGTACTGTACCTTGTCCTGGATAATGCCTGCCTTAAAATCAACTGCCTTGGTAACTTATTCTGATTTTTAGTAGAATACAGATAATAAGAACCACCTTTTACCACACATTCTCTTGGCTAAACTCTCCCTACCATTACAAATTATCTATAGGCAAGATGATAGGGAAAAAAATGTGAGCTATAAACATATTTATAGGTATTGATAGGATGAAAAATTGGCCTCTTTGCTGACATCAGTCTCAGAAAGACGAAGGGGGTGATTTCTGCCACGGAATAAGCTTTTTTCAGGAAAATCCCTCTGAACTCCAGAGCTTGCTGCTCCTGCAGCCAACCTCCCAGCAGGATTTACCCATTTGCCCATGGTCAGGTGAGGGCAGCACAGTTGTGTGGACTTGGTCCCATCTTTCCACAAGGGCTTAGCAGAACCTGACACCTTGTATCTCAGACCTTAACTAATGATTGGTTAATATAAGCTCTCAGTTTCCCTGAACGTTGACAGAGCTTCCAAGAGAAGGGTGTTAATAAGTCTGATGGGGAGAATAAAATCTCCATTGGCTTTGTCCTACACTTCTGACTCTCCTTTATCAGGCTCAATCCAAACCTGTTCTCACTGAAGGCCTCTAACAATGAATGCAGTGGAGAATGGGCTGAGAGCAGCCCTGGGGGAAGGACTTTGGGCTGCTGGTGGGTGAGAAGCTCCACATGGCCTGGCCACGTGCACCCACAGCCCAGAAAGCAGCAGTGTCCTGGGCTGCATCCAGAGCAGGGTGGGCAGGGTGAGGGAGGGCACTGTGCCCCTCTCTCTGCTCTGCTGAGATCCCACCTGCAGAGCTGCCTCCAGCTCTGGGCCCCCAATGTAAGTACAACATGGATCTGCTGGAGCAAGTCCAGGGGAGGCCACAAAAGTGGTAAGAGGGCTGGAGCACCTCTGCTGTGGGGACAGGCTGAGAGAGCTGGGGGTCTCCTGCCTGCAGAGGAGAAGGCTCCATGGAGACCTTGGAGCATCTCCCACTCACTAAAGGAGCTTCAAGAAATCTGGAGAAGGACTTTTGACAAGGACATGGAGTGACAGGGTAAGGGGGAACGGCTTCAAAGTGACAAGAGAGTATGTTTGGACTAGAATAAGGAAGAAATTCTTTACTGTGAGGGTAGTGAGACAGTGGAACAAGTTGCTCTGAGAAGTTGTGGCTGCCCCATTCCTGGAAGTGATCAAGGAGCTTTGAGCAGCCTGGTCTAGTGGAAGGTGTCCCTGCCCATGGCAAGGGTGTTGGAACAAGATGATC
The DNA here is from genome assembly GCA_013389925.1 of Aegithalos caudatus. Lineage (NCBI taxonomy): Eukaryota > Metazoa > Chordata > Aves > Passeriformes > Aegithalidae > Aegithalos > Aegithalos caudatus. Next base: position 216,324 of record WEIU01015031.1, read on the forward strand.
TTTACAGGCTTTTCAGCCCCAACCATTCTGTTACTCCATAAACTAAACAAGTGAAAAACACAAGTTTTGAAATCTGGTGATACTGGTTATAGTCAAAAGCTGCAGCTCCACTCTTAGTATCACTGCCTGCCTTCATCTGCTACTGTTAAATGAGCAGGATCTTCTAACATGACAGATCCTCCTGCACTTGCTATTGTCTCCCGAAAATAAAGAGTAGATGGCACTAACCACGACCTCTGAGCCCCATCATCCAACCAGAGCTTCACCCCTCTGCTTGACCACCTGACACAACCATCCCACCACACACCCCCAGCTTGGATAACACTGTGGAAGTGTTAAAAAAGTGCCAAAAGCCTTGTTCAGACTGAGGAAAACATTATCCAGCACTGTCCCCTGACCCCCAAATGCAGCCAGGTTTCCACCAAAGTGAATCTGCCTACACAGCAGAATCTCTCTGTGATAAATTCATGCTGGCTGTTCCCAATCACCCTCTTCTGCATCATGTCCACAGAAACACATTCCCAGTCCTCATACTATCCCTGTAGCTTTAGAAGTTTTTCCTTGCCTTCACAAGTGAGCTTTGATTTTCCTAACACCATCCCTGCATGCCAGGGGAATATTTCTAAATTCCTTCTCTGTAGTCTCTCCCCTCTTCCACCCATACAATGCCCTTAGATTTCCAAGTTTACTGGAGGCTGTGTAACGACTCTGCAGACCAATTTACACATATCATTTCCTGAGCAATTTCATGTAATGATTTGCTTGCATGTTTCATTCAAAAAGAAGAGGTTTTTTTCTTTTTAAACAAAGCCAAACTTAAGGAGCACTGACATCTATAATGGGACTTAGAAGGCAGCATGTGAGTAGCATTTAAAGGCCTTCAGGGAGCAAAATTACAGCTCTTAAGAAGAGTGTGGCTTCTAAAATTTAATTTAGCTGTTGCCTAGGCCTCTTCTTAAATTCTTACCTGGGCTAATCACTACAAACCATAAGGTGACTATTCAGAAAAATACTAATTTTTAGTATTTTAGGTGCAGTTTGGGCAATTAAAAAACACAACTACCCAGATTAAGCAGTATTTCCTAGAGTTTTCTCTTCCAGCATCCACAGAAATATCATCCTGTGGTAGATTTTTGTAAATGTGATTACACAGTCATTTATATATATGACATTTTAGCAGTAATTGTACGAGCACAGCTAAGTAATTGTACTTGAAAATTCGATGATGGAAACAAGTTTTTCTTTCCTGCATTCATCACTACTGAAATGAGAATGCAGTGGGTCTTTTAATAAATAATAACCTAATTTCTGGATGTTCTAAGTACAAACCTTGCGATTTAAATATAGCTCAGTCTGCTAAATGTTCCTAAGAAAAAAAGACAATTTAGACCTCCATCAATTATAACAGATGGCAAACTGATTTCTGTTTTAGTAAAAAGTTTGCTTGGGTTTAATAAAGTTCTAATTTATTTTTTCTACATTTTGTTTTATTTAATTAAACTCCCCTAGAGATGAAAAATGTGGTCAGGTTATCAAATATTTGTCCATAAATAATGCATAAAAATATGGCCATTGCATTCCTAATCACTTACTTTAGATAATTTTTTAAAAGTGCATTTAACATTAGTGATTTTTATGTTCATCATCTCAAACCACATGGACCAAATCACAGGAGTGCAGCCCAGAAGAGCTAAGGTTTCAGATATAAATCCTTGAATTGAGTAGGGGAATGTAGTATGACACTGTGCCAAGGTGGGATTTTTTGAAACCACGACATCTATAACTTTAATTTACTGAGATTGCTCTTCAGAGGAAAACATTTGAAGGAGAACTTTTCCCCCATTCCAGCCAGGGCCAGGCAGGGTATTAGGGGCTGCTCTGAAAAAGAAGTCAGTGAGCTTGGCCATCCTCCCCTGAGTAACCTCGGCTTGTCTCTCCTTACCTCAAACTCCCTCCTGCTGTTTCCCACATTGAAATTATAATGGTTTGCTCATCATAACCTTGATGGTTAAAATGACCTAATTTTGCGAATTTTGACATCTCAGTGAGACGATGCAAGAGGAAAAGAAATCATCCTGTGGAAAGTAACATTTCTATGTTCTAATGCAAGAGACCTGTTAAGTCCTGATGTTACTGAGTTGGCTTCGTTTGTACTGATCTGCAGTATCAGACTAAAAATTCTCATGACATTTCTTATAACTCCATAGACAGATTTATGCTGCCTATGTACTTTGTGAATTGATCACTTAAAAACAACAACAAAAAAAGTGTGGACTTATATAATAAATTCATGAGTTGGAATCATGGACATCACAATTATTCTGGAAAATCCACTCAGATTTCCCTCAACATAATAAGAAAATACCACAGTTGTCTCACAAAAACACCCTTCAAGTTTTGAAGTGTATCTAATAATAACAATATCTGGACTTTGATCAGAAAAGGGCCAAGTTCCAAAGTTCAGGATTCCTGCTGGCTCTTCTCTCCTCCATCCTTTGGTGGCTGCTGGTATTTGCTCACAGTGGGAATTGCTCACACTGATCTGTTACAAACCACTGCTCCTACATTTCAAACTGAATTTCATCCACAGAAGGCAACTTCAGACTTTTCTGCCCTCCCTCCTCCTGCTGTTTAACTGTAGCCTTAACTTTGTAACACTGCTCTCAAGAAAACTGAAGCAGAAAAGTCTTTAAGCGTAGCAAAACATTGCTTAAATCCTGCACGAAGAACTGCATAGCTTACAGCATTTCATCACCCCTAAACCCCTTACTGGTGCATCCCATCCCAACATTTAAGTCTCAGGTGGATGCAGGGTCGTGCAGGGCACCACTGGACCAGCAGGACATCTCCACTGCCCAGTTAAAAACCAATTTACAGAGGGAGATTTGTCTGCTTCCCCACAGGAGGCACACAGTCAGGCAAGCCCACATCCATTGTTCCCGAGTGCCTCTTGCACCATCCCATCCCAGACAAGGAAAAGCTGAAGATCCTGAAGACCTGCTGCATTTTGGGTCTGCACCATCATATTTAAGCCCATGTAACTGAGGTTTATTAATCTGGAAAACAATAACATACATTTCCACTCTTGCGTTTACTATACATACTTGTCAACAGGATTTTCGTCATTTCTGCCTTCAGTCTAACAGGATAAATATTTTGACACCAAAGGTTCCAAAGAAGATGAACAGATTTTATGTCAACATGGACCAGTATGAAAACAATAGACCCTTAAGTCATCATATTTACTTGAGTTTTCTGTCTTGAACAAGGAGATTTCTTCCTGGAAATGGCCATTTCATGTTCAAATTAAAGGGAAGGCCAATATAGTTGTGTCATTTGATGAAAAAAAAAACCCTCCAGGAAGTAAATATTTACTCTCTGCTGAATAACTGGCATGTTTAGAGCTTAAAATGATTTAAAAAGGGAGTGATTTGCTTAGAAGGTATAACCAGGCATCTAACAATAATTTATATAGTGGCTTTGTACAGGCACAGGACAATAGCACTCCCCGAAACAAGAACACAAAACATTGTGTTGAATGTTGAGGAAGGCAAGGAGGAAAGGAGAGTGATCTTGGAAGTATCCAAGGCCAAGTTGGATGCATCTTTTTCTTCCAGTTGGCCTAGTGGAAGGTGGGAAGGTGGGAAGGTATCCCTGCCCATGGCAGGGGGATAGGAAGGAGATATGGAATGTTCCTTCCAACCCAAACCAGTTTATGATTCATTCTATGATTCTTAAATGAACTTTGTATTTCAGGAAAAGCTTTGTAACTGAAATATAAAGCAAAATAAGAAGTGTTCCTAATGCTTCATACAATAAATAAAAGTGGAATAATAATGGCCAAATGGTATCTCTCAAATGCATGGGGATTTGAGCAGCTTTTCCTTCTGAAGATGAAATAAATACTGGACTAGATGAGACACTACAGGCCACATCCTCTAAATCCATAGAGCAGATGAAGTGGAACAGACTACAAACAATATAAACACATACATTTGTGTCTGTGACACATCAAAAAAAAAATTTCAGCGTTTGGGTACCAAAACATAAATTCAATGGATGTAGCCAGGCCACCTCCAAGATGTTTAAATAGGTATTTGAGTAGTATGAGGCAGAAGCATAATGTTTTAATTCCCAGCCTTTATTACTATGTAACAAAATACTTCTAACACCTGAAGGCTCAAACATGACGACTGAAATGTAGGCAATCTTGCTAAGTTGCCCTCTAGTCAAATGCAGGCAAGTAATTATTTTCCTAAATTATTTACAAAAAACACTTGTGAGAGGCAATGTGCCCATGTTATTGCCACTGCAATCTTTGTTTCCTTAACTGGGGGAAAATCAAGAAGCTAAACTGACAATGCACAGAAAAGGAAGAAAATAGTATTTGCAAAACAAATATCACACTTCTCCCCCCTGAAATCTTAGGGGGTGTCAGTGCTGGGTTATTTGGAAAACTGTAATTCATCAGACCTTTCAACACGTGTCTTTTGGAGATACACGGCCTTGGCGCAGCAATGCCTGCGCTGATGCAACACAAAGTGCAGGTGGCAAACAAAAATGCAATTAATCTGTCAAACAGCACAATGAAATGTTGAAATACATATCTGGAACATTCAAACCCTGACTGTCTTCTGACCAGGATGTCAGTTTTTTTCCCAGATTGGGGAACGTGAGAGGCACAGAAGGTTCTAGAATATTGTTTTTATCTGCAACATCCAAATGTGGGAACAGGCTGAGTAATTCTGAGCAATATTCAAATGGTAGAGCAGGTATAGAGCAGGGGTTAAGTATTGGCCTGCACACATAAACCCAAGAAGTTTTTCTTTGAAGAAAATAGGAATTATAGAGAATTCCTCATTACAGGTCATACCCAAAGCTACAAATGCTTCACCTATTTATGTTTTTAGTGCTACTCCTACTAACTTTTCAGTTCTTCTAATGGCCTACATGGTCCATCAGTCCATCAATATAAAAATTCTAGAGCTTCTAATAAGTATTTCAAGAAAAGTAGCCCTGAGAGCACAAGAGAAGAAATTTAGTGTATTAAATAAAATAAAAATGGATGAAAGGCAAAACAATTCTTAGAAACTAGAAACAAAGGGTTGGTAAATAGCATCAGCACAGTGTAATTCTGTATTTTAAAAGGGTAAGGAGAAATTAAAAATTAAATATTGAATATGCATTTTATTAAATTACTTAAAAACAAGATTTTGCATATTATATACAAAATAGAAGTCAGTCACTGGAGATTGTACATATTCCAAGCTTTTGACTACTTTGACATGAAGTATCTATTGAAAAGAAATTACTTCAGTCACAAAAAGATAATCAATGGTTTCCTTGCCAGAGGCAAAAGTTCTAGAATTGCAAAGTGATTTGTCATGAATTTTCTTTTCTTAAATCTGAAGACTGTTACAGTGCAATGCAAGATCCATTAAACTCTTCCATCCAGATTTTGGTAGGTATGAAGTGAAGAATGCTGCCAACCCAACACACAACTATCAATAAAGCAAAAACCCCAAACCCCAGAAACACACATGTTAACATGCTGAGGGAAGGAAGAGGAAAGGAAGGGAAACAAAACAGTGGGAACACTGTCATGAAGATTCAGGAGGAAAGGATCAGTGACAAATGCATCTTTTTAATTCCCACTGAACAAGTGCCCAAGGCCAGGCTGGGTGGGGCTTTGAGCAACCTGGTCTAGTGGAAGATGGCCCTGGCTACAAGGGGGTGGACTTGACCATCTTTGAAGGTTCCTTCCAACCCAAACCATTCTGTGATTGTAAGAACATCCATAAGAATTACTTTTGAGCCATTGTCAATTAAAGATGATTCTGCTCAGGCTGAGACACACTGATGAAGAATGGCCTATAAAAAAAATAAGGATCACCTTTACAGACCCATTCTGGTGGCTTCCTGCAAACAGCACAGTGTGTACCCCAGCACTGCTGCAAACACCAGCCTCCCTCCAAAAACCCTTTCTCCTGCCCTTGGTGCCTGATTTCTACACTGCTAATAGGTAGCACAACTCTGGAAAACCTTTAAATCTTTAAAATAAAAACTTGGGAAGAGAATGGTATTTTTAACTCACTGTTCATATGAAAGTGTATTCTTTCAGGTGTTTCATCAGCCCTTTGACACAAAAAGGGTTGTTATAATTTTGCAGTGTAACACAAGCAAGTTCAGGGAGGAGTGGGGGTTGTTTCTGTACACACTTTTTTCTTTTTTTTTAATAATGACAGAGCAGCTGAAATTCTTCTTGTTTGAGAAAGAAAAAAAATGGAAAGAAAAAGAAAAAAACCCTGAAAGAAGCCAGACTGAAAATTGGCACTATGCATCTAATGCAAATTAAGTGGAATAAACAATTTTTTTAAAATTTTTTTTTTTATGGAGTCAGCAACTGCAAGAAGCCAGATGACCTCTGGAAGAAACCCCAATATGTTCTTACAAATAACAAGTTTAGATTTGATTTTGTTTTACTTACTTAGTTCCTACTATCTCTTCACCATCTGTCTGTACCAAGAAGGTTTTCTTCTGGCCAACTGAGTAGTGAGCATAATGCAGTGGACAGGCTGACTTATTTGAGGTGGGTGATGACGAACAACTTGGATGTCCTGACAAACGAGATAAATGTCCTGGCAGTTGTAGCTTATTTGATTATAGAGAAAGTTACAGTAAGAAGTAAAATGTTGCTGCTATTGCACATTTAACCTCTTTTATTTTGTTTTCTTTTCTGGTAACAACCATTTCTCTTAAAGCAGATGCTATTCTCTTTTATTTAATATGAAAAATGAAAAATGTGTATATTGAAACTGCTACAGGCATGCAAACATACATTTGCTGTATTTTCAAACACATTTAATTATTAACATTTTGCTTGAGTCCTGGTGTTGGTCCATTATGTTTAGAGTGATAGAATATTTGCAGATGGTTAATCCCCAACTAGTTTTATATCATTTATACATGTTTTTATATAGTTTTATCTCAGTTTTTGTCTTGGGTTGCAATACAAGATGTAACCAAAAGTATATATTCTATTACCATCTGTTAAAACCAGATGGGTCAGTGTTCTTTATCTCTTCCAGGACCCATCCTCCCTCCAGGGGATATCTGCTGTTCATGGGCCATCCAGGCTCACTTGTGTGGCTGATACAATTCCATCATCCCAGCGGGAGATGCTCCACCCAGGGGGAAGAGTCAAACATTCCCACCTGGATAAAACCTGAGATTCAGAACACCAGGGCAGCCTGTGTGCACTGGATTCCCAGAGGAATACCAGACCCATCCCATCACCACTGAACCTTCAGAGAAAACTACACCCTGCTAGAGGATCACCTCTGCTCCAACAGAACCACATCTGTCACTGCAGGAGGACTTGACTGGACTGCTACCAACACCCTGACCAGCAGGGTGTCAGGTTGTGTTCTGACTCTGTCAGTGTTTTTTTTCTGTTTGGTTGGCTTTTTGTAAAAATGTTTTTACATATTGTAAGAATGCACTACATTTTCATTTTAATTTTCCTAGCAAAGAACTGTTATTCCTATCCCCATATCTTTTCCTGAGAGCTCCTTAATTTCAAAATTATAATAGTTCAGAGGGAGGGGGTTTACATTCTCCATTTCAAGGGAGGCTCCTGCCTTCCTTACCAGACACCTGTCTTTCCAAACCAGGACACTTTCACATTATGTTCTTACAGCAACAGTTTCAAGTACAACTGTAAATCAAGTTTTGTTCTCTGTGAATACTTTTGTTTTTAAAAGAATTAGGAGAAATTTTGTATATACAACAGTGAAATCTATTTTACAAGTCACAGACTTTACCTTCAAACCAGTATTGAGGTATAACTGAAGCTTTTGTATATCTTGAGACTGTAAAATGCTGCACGCTACTAAAACAAACTTTTCTTTTTGTTAAATATTTTGAAGAGTGCTAGAGTGAGTACTATATTTAGTAATGGTGAAACTCAACAGCTTCTAGAATTTCTTGCAGTGAATGCATGCAAGACTCAACCACTGCTGACTGTACACTACAGACTGGAGTTGAAGAGACAGCAAATAAGCTCCAAATGAGATGGTTTTTTTTTCTTATTTATTAAACACATTACATCTCACATGCACACAGTGATGGCGTGGTTCCATTTCTGAGCCAGAGCCCACCCAATACAAATGTGCACACGGAGGTTTTTGGGAGGTGTATATATGTATGAAATCTATATGTGAGAGAACTGAAGCTTCTGCATGCAGCAGAAGGCACTTACACTGCAATGGAACCAAAATTAACTTGGAAACCTGTGTTTATTGCAGGTTTTGATTGAAAAATCAACCCGCTGAGAGATAGGGTATCCTAACAATTTTCCAAACAACCTATTATTATCCCTATTCTGGTAACATCTAAATGTGCCAGATGAAATCATAGCCCCATGGCGTGAAGTCAGAATGAGCAAATGTCTCCCATTAGAGATGAAGGAGATAAAGCAAAGGGAAAAAAAGGCACAGACAGTTGAAGTGACTTGGTTGATGAAAACAAATCCATCACTGGCCAAGCCAGTAATGTGAAGCCAGTCAGCTTTCGACACCAGAGCAGTTTGGAATTTGACCCCTCAAATTGGTATTTCTAATACATATCTAGGCATCACACTTATTTGTTAACAGAATTCCCCCTCCTTCCTCATCCCAGACCCTGAACACACTTGAGCAAAAACCAAGGAGCAAAACACTTGATTTGTGTTTTTGGAAACCAACGATAAGACCATTTAAAAATGTTTTTCTTCATTCCTTTCCCCACTCAACTGAAAATAAAAAGCATTTTTGCAAAAACAAAGAGCAATAACATTCATGTGCTTTTCTTATTCTTAACCCTTTAATCATCATGGCACTCCTCACACAACAATCACCAGAGGCAATTGCATTGTCAACCACATCTGGCTGAGAGAAAAAGGCAGCAATGAGAAATTCTAAAGTTTTACTGGTTCAGGTAGCTTCAGTTTTTTTATTTCCTGGGTGGGCAGTCTGTACTAGGCATCTCTCTTAGGAAACACAGCAATCTCTCTGAACCCAGTCACATGCAGAGCCCAGAGCCCCAAAGATGCTGGGACCTAAGCAGGCAGACTTGGACCTCTGCCTTTTGCTGGAAATGATTCCAGAAAGAAAATAACACTGGTTATGGAACTGCTGGTCCTAATACCAGCTCGAGGAGGGGAGGACTGGAAGAGCAGTGGCACAAGAAGCCAGCTGAGTTGGCTTCCAAGTGATCTTGGTACAAGACTCAACCACAAACACAGAGCTGAAAACCATCCCAAAAATCCAGCCACCTCCTTCCAACTTGGTATAACAAAAGCCCTGCACGTTATGGATCTCTCTCAGTTACCATTATGGACCTAGGCACATTTGGAGGGGGAAAAAGTGCAAAATTAAGTTGCTAAAATATAATTTACATCAATGAGGGAGAGAAATAAGGGAAAAAAAACTGGTCTCTCTTTTATTAAGCACAAATTTACCTCTGGCCTGACCAGTGCAAATAAAAAATGATGACAGCACATGGAGATGCACACTAAAGATTTAGAAAGTGTCTTTAATGCACAAACTCCATGAAAATCAGTCTCGAGGCATGTCAGGGCTGCTGCCTTCTTAGGAGTGGAACAAGGCAGAAAAGTGGAGCTGGGTGTCAGAAGCCCAAACCTCCTGTTTCGCCTCCCATAATTTATGAAAGCCCATTCTAGCTGATGGGAAATGATAATGTCTCTGAGAAGCAGCATCAGGGAGCCCTGAATAAATCAGTCTTTGCTACAACTGACGAGAAAACCAGAATATGTTACACTTCCAGCTCTAAATGAAGAAAATCTACTGACTTTGAGTGTGATAAAAATATTACCATGTACTGTCACTTTTTTTGCTGCCTTCAATTAATTTTTCTCTCTGTCACATCCAGATAAATACTGGCAATCTTTACTCCTCAAGACTATAAGCTGTTTTTCATTTTTGATATTACAAAGTCTATATGATATGTGTGTGAGAAAGACTATGATTTAATAGTAGTGTAATACTTTAAAAATGCATTAATATATAATAGCGTCTTTTATTTTATCCAATATATTTTTAAATTAAAAACACATCAAATAAAAATCCGTGGGACTCTTGTCCAAAATTACTCAAACCACACAATAAATCCATCACAAAACTATCTTTGTGTGGTGAAATCATGAAATGACTTTGTCAAGTGCACATATTATTGTGTATTTCAACCTTTTGAGGAATAGTAAAATTGTTTAAAATGAAGTTACTACATAATTTTGAGAAACTCTGGCTCTATAAATCTAAACATAAAACGCAACAGAATACTTGTAATTAAATATATGAAAATTAACCATCAAGCCATGAAGTAGCAAAATTAAAATGAAGCTATGAAAGCATCTAAGGGGAAGATAAATTATTTGTTAAGAAAAGCCCCAGCAGCATAAAGGTATACTTCAAAATATTTCCCAGTTGTGCTTCTTGACCTGAATCTGAACTCTTTGTTGCTTGTCTTCCTCTGTTCCTTGGAATCCAACTTTCTTACAGCTGGTACCTGCTCTGATTGAAACTGGACAAAGTCTTGTCCTGGGCCAGAGCAGGGCTCAGCATGCTGCCTGTGGCCATGGCCAAAGCTGAATGCCTCACAACAGCGCGAGGATCAAAACATCCACACCCCAGTGTTTTTCCAAATGTGGAATAACTTGGTGCTCAGGGACCTCCAAAGCAAAAGTTGATGGCTGGGGGATTAATAATATCCAACATATTTCACTTATACTTGCCCAAATTGTGCCAGATTAGGCTGGAGCTCCGTATCACCACCAAGATGCACCTTCCTCTACCCTCCATCCCCACCAAAGATCCTGGGTCACAATTTACACTTTATTTGCTTGGAGGTAAAAGGGGGGCGGGGCAGAAAGCTGAGCATTCCTGGTACCCCAATGACACATCAAAAGCACAAGCAGAAAACACAGCACCAATTACCTTAATTTAAAACCTAAGAAGTGACCCAGATTCTTCGAGCAGAACAAGTCTAATACTTAATAATAATATCTAATATTTAAGAAAGATAAATTGCCTTGGCTAGTAAGAAGTGATTAGTTCTGGAAATATGTACAGTTAGGCCAGAAATAAGGAGTTTAAACATTATCTGGTGATCAGGAGGACAGACTGGGAGGTGCTTTAATTGCACAGATGAGGCACAGCCAAGGCCAAGAAATCAAGTTATAACAGATTTTTAGAAGTTGAATTATTCACCTCTTACAAGTCTCTCAGTAGAGTCTGTTTTGTTTTCTCTTTTCATTATCACACATTTAAACAAGAGGTTAAATAATGGTGAAATTAATTGAGCTTAAAACAATTTTTGGAGCAGGACTCTACACAGATAAAAATCATATAGCCTGAAAGGCCAACTTTAATAATTTTCTACTCTGGGGCTTAAAGGAACCGCAGCACAAGACAACAATCTCTTCACCTGGCAGGAATACACACATTAAAAAAAGAATAAGGCGATTCTCTTCCAAAATTTTCTAGCTAGACCACAGTAAATATCCAAAGAGAAAGAAGGTCTGGCTAGAGATTTCAGAGTAGACTGCGTAGTTGCTTATTTGATTTACAAAGGACTCAAAGAGATTTAACACTTTACAAGGCAGATGTAAGTATGGTTGAAAAAGGTTTTTTTCAAACCTGACAGAGGTTTTTACTCATTTTTATCTCCAGACCTGAGCCTGTTCTTTATGTAGGGCTTTGCCTACCCACCCTGCACTCACAGAACCAAAAGGAAGCTTGTCCACCTCCCAGAAGGATGAATTAATTCAAAAGCCTAAAATCCCAATGTTAATGTCACAAGTTCTCACAGCAAGCTATTAGTGTCAAAGATATTTAAAAGAAAATGGCTTAGAGATTGAAATATTGAGATGTTTGATTAAAGTTAAGTGGAAAACTCCAGGGCTGGCACCTCAGTTTTTGCACTTCCTACAGATTTGAAAGGTCACATCAGTGGTGTGGGATGTTTTAAAACTCACAAATACACAACACTGAAAGGTATTTGTTTGTTAGTGTACAGAAGGACTAGGCTACCAAGGGAGCTAGAAATTCAGTACTCAAAACACAGTTTGCAGCAGTCCTCTGGATGTTCCACCATCCACAGCTGCTGAGTTTGGGGCTGTTGGAGGAAATGTCCCCACCTCTTGCTGTTGGCATCCATGGACCAGATGTCCAAAAGCTTGTCCTGCCCATTTTTCAGTCTGTAGAGCAGCTATAATCTAACTGCACAATTTCCCAAGGCACCAAGGTGTACATGTTCACCACTTGCTGTGTAACTCATTATTTCATTATTTCATCATCAGGGTTTATGCTGGTCTCCCATTGGATTCATTAAATTGCTCCCCTGCTTCAGCGTGGAAGGATTTGATGGAACAGCAGCTCTGCTCTGACGTGTATTTACCAAGAATTGTAAAGTGTCTCCATAAAAATTGCAGATTATGAGTCAAAAATTCATATTGTAGAAATTGGTGCTTTTAAGAGGAGCTGTGGCACACATGGGACTCCCATACACCCCAAAATCACTGCAGCTTGCTTTCTTCAAGCAAAAATATCCATCTCTGGAGAATCACACACTGTTTTTTCCAAGTAAAACTGTACATTTGCAGGTACACTGGGATTCAATGACAATTCAAAGAATAACACATTTTTTCCAGCCAAGTGTGGGAAGGGGGTGTGTGCCTATTGCTTTTCCCCCAAGTATTTTCTGGTACACTGCTACTTGAAATGCTCTTTCATAAGGAACACAGCTTCAGTATTTTCATACCTGTTAGTGATGGCTGTGGAAAGGCATGTAAATTTAACAAGAGTACAACACAGTTTGCTATTTTTAAACCTGGAATATTTTATACTGGGGTCTTTTACCACATTAAAACACAATGAAAGCTAGGCAGCTAATTATCTAAGAGGTAACAAAACTTTAAACTACACACAGATGTTGAGCTGCACTAAAAGGACAATTATTTGCCAAAATCACTGCCAAATTAAAGTTCCTATTTGGAAACTTTCACACATTTGTGTTTGGTGCAGCTGCAGCTGTTTAACTGCACATAAATTTTGTTTTCCCCTTTCCGATTGTTATTCAAATGGCATTAAAGAGCAATTACAGCAGAATGACAATAACTAGTCCGTTAAAAGTTCAAATTGTAGGAGATCTGTTTTAATTTAAAGTCAATAAAGTATTAGAATAGCAAAATAAATGGATCTCTCTGTATGCACATGAATGTTCCTTTTCTTTCTACACACAGGTATATTCAATATCCACAGAGGCACCAGGTGCAGCCCTGGCTGCTGTAAATGTGAGCCCGGGGCTGGTGCTCCTCTGCAGATGGACTCTGACTCCATCAAAGGCAGGGAGGCCCTGCAGAGAGACCTCCACAAATGAGAGGGCTGGGCAATCACCAACCTTGTGAGGTTCAGCCAGGGAAAGTGCCGGATTCTGCACCTGGGATGGAGCAACCCTGGATGTACAGACAGATGGGGAATGAGGGGCTGGAGAGCAGTGCCAGGGAAAGGGACCTGGGGGTCCTGGTCCGTGGAAAGCTGAACGTGAGCCAGCAGTGCCCTGGCAGCCAGGAGGGACATCCCTGTCCTGGGGACATCAGGCACAGCATGGCCAGGGGGCAAGGGAGGGATTGTCCTGCTCTGCTCTGGGCTGGGGCGGCCTCACCTCCAGTGCTGGGGGAGCTTTGGGTGCCACAAGGTAAGAAAAACATTAAACTATTAGAGAGTGTCCAAAGGTGGGCAACAAAGGTGGAGAAGGGCCTTGAGGAGAAGCTGTGTGAGGAGAGGCTGAGGGCACTCGGCCTGTTCAGCCTGGAGGAGACTGAGGAGAGACCTCAGGGCAGTTACAAATTCCTCATGAGGGGAAGAGGAGGGACAGACACTGATCCCTTCTCTGTGGTGACAGTGACAGGAGCCAAGGAATGGCCTGAAGCTGTGTCAAGGGAGGTTTAGGTTGGATATCACAAAAAGGTTCTTCCCCCAGAGGGTGTCTGGGCACTGAAGAGGCTCCCCAGGGCAGTGGTGACAGCACCAGCCTGGCAGAGCTCAAGGAGTGTTTGGACAATGCTTGGGGCACAGGGTGTGACCCTGGGGGATGGTGCTGGGCAGGAGCTGGGCTGGAGGATCCTTGGGAGTCCCTTCCAACTCAGCATATGATACGATTCTGTTTCATATACATATAGATGTGTGTGTGTATGTGTGTGTGGGTGTAAATGTTGCAGACACCTGTGTGTGGCCAAGTAACTCCCATGCAGTCCTGGTCCCTGGTTTTGCCCATGCTGGAGCTGAGTGGGCACATACCTGGTGCAGAGCTGAGCCTCACATGGCATTTCACTACCAGGCATTTCATTTAGCTGACTGCACAAATCTCCAGACCACAAAACTTGGCAGACTTGGTCATTTCCGTATCTATACTGCACCTAAATAATCCCAATGGACTTGATTACCTTTTGTACAAAAAGCCCTCCTAAAATTTTGGCCTTGGAAAGAGATCTAGAGGATATAAATCAGCACAAGTGAACCACAAGGACGCTATCAAAACACATCCTGGTACAACCCCTAAGGGTTCTCCTTATCAAACTGGGCAGACAGAACAGTTCTGTCAGTCATAAACCTAATGGACTTATGAGATTTCAGCTGTACAACATCAAAGCCCACCTTAAATGGGCTTATAAAAAGGAGGGATGGATAGTAATAGGACAAGGGGCAATGGTTTTAAATGGAAAGAGGGCAGGTTTAGATTAGCTTTTAGGAAGAAATTCTTTACTCAAAGGGTGGTGAAGCACCCTAAGATCCTGCCCAGAGAAGTTGTGGATGCTCCATTCCTGGAAGTGCCCTGGCTGCTTTATTGGCAAATTAGCTATTTTTATAATGTGGCCTAGAAATAAATGTTTTACCTAAGCAATACCAACTCATTCCCAACTCACCTGTAATCTCCCACCTAGAGATTGATGCATCCTCAGACACCTAAATACTTACAAAATGCATCATTTAGACAGCTGAATTAATCACATCCTTATGGGTGAAAACTATTCATTAAGTACAGCAAGCCAAATTCCCCTCTCTCCAATTTTCTAAATTCTTATCTCCATTACTGATGTCAAACCCTTAAGGAAAGATTTCCCATTTCTTTGCTGAAGAGGATTGAAACCCCAGCAGCACAGCTATGAGCTCTCATCTGCAGTATGCTATGGGCCACTTTCCCAGCTCATACTCAGATGAATTATGGGGCTTTAAACTGAAGTGCTTTAAGAATCATTTTTTTCAGGCTCGGCATAAGTTCGGCAGTGTTCCAGTCCCTGAGAAATATTCTGAAGTCTGCAGATAGCAAATCATTAACATTTTGAAGACTCAGTAAAAATGGAATCAGAAGATTTATCTGCTGAAAATTGGTCAATCTAGTCCACATCCTGACTCTGGAAGTTGTCCAAGCACCTGATGTTTGAAGAGCAAATTTTCTGCAAGTAAGGAAAAAATATATTTACTTTTGACTTGCATTGTCAGTCCTCCTCATACAGTCAAACTGGAGGCTTTTATCACTCCTAAAATTTTCTTTTGCATACTCTGTTTAAATTATTCAGTTGTAAATTCTAACCTGTTCTATTCTAAATGGGCACTCATGAGCAGCTACATTATGAGCCCAGTCCTTTTCAAGACTTGGCATCAATGCTTTTAGTGATGCTACTAACTAATAGCCAGCTCCAAACCTTCCATCCCTTACTAAACCTGCACATACACCAACCAAATTTAGATGCTTGTTCCCCAATCAGTACAAAAACTCTCTGCCAATACATTTGTTGTTGTGCTGTTGATATAAAAATATCAGATACCTGTACTTAGAGAATTGTTTTTTAGGAGCTACAAACTATTCCCTACAAGGAGAGCAGGCACCTCTATGGAAGCAGGTGTTCAGAAAATCAATCATTTCTCCCAATCTGAGCTTCACTAAAAAAGCCCTCTCTTGTAATACCATCTGATCTTGAGTTTATCTTGAAAAAATTGGGTACCTAATTTTCCCTGGGAAGACAATAAAGGATATATCCTTTGAAAGCACTTCTTGTCAATTTTTGAAGCTAAAAATTTATTTCTGTTTCTTCTTGTGAGAGGGCACTGAGAGGGGATACATAAGTGCAGAATGAAAAGAAATTGGGCAAAGAGGAGAGTATCTCATGCCTTTCAACTGCAGGAAACCTGTCTGTGGCCTTGAGATGCTGTCAGAGGAAGAGTCAAAGCAAGGAAAACGTTCTTCACCTGCACAAACCTGCCTTTCTGGGTATTTTCTGAATAAAGAACCAAGCCAAGATTGGTATCTAACTTGCTTTTCTCTTTTGAGATTCCAGAGATGTGATATACCAATAAGCATTTTAAGGTCCCAGCCCAAAAGCAGTCACATCTTTCATGATAAGCACATCCCTCAAAGAACAAAGCAAGCATCAGCTCTTTTTTATGTATTATGAAATATTATAACCAGAAGATGCTTTTGTCAGTACCAGTGTAAACAGAGGCCTTCCTTTGCTGTTTGCTCCTCTGTTTCAGAGCTTGAAGAGATACACGTATCACTTCCTTTCCTTCATAAATCACAGGTGCCAAATCTTGTGTCTTTATACAACAAATTAATCCTGACATTTCGCAGCACTGTTCCAGGAAAAAAAAATCTGATTTTACTAATGAAGTAATTAACAACTGTACTTTGTGTGCAGGCTTGAAAACATATCTGTGAAGATTCAAGTAAAGAAAAGACTGAGTAATACACAAAAGAGCAGTGAATTTACAGAAACCTTGAATTTGTCCACCAAGAGGTCCAGCAGCTCTCAAAAGAGCAGTGGTCACCAGGGGATAACAGAGGAACACAGCAGACCAGAGGCAGAAAGAGGAATACTGTTCTCAGTATCCATCTCAATGCCACCAGTTCAAAAACTGAACCAAACCAAACCAAAAAACAAACAAACAAAACAAACAACAAAATATCCCAAACCAAAAACCCCCCAAAACAGTGACCAAAAGAAACCCAAAAAACCCTAGAAAAAACCCAAAACAAACCCAGCCCCCCTCCCCAAAAGAAAACCAACCCACAAAACTGTTTTGAAGCATAATCCCTCAAAATAAAGGTGGAAGAGGATACTTTCCTCGGAAGGAAGAAGAAATGCTGAGGAAAGAGTTTTATAACCTTTAGTGCATCTGAAAAAAGGACAGCTTGCTTTTGACCAAAACTACTTTTCTGCTAACTTCCCTCATTTCTGGAGGGTTATCACAGAGGTGACTTCTAAACAGCAATTTCTCTTACATAATGACTTATTAAGTATTTATCCATTGCCAAATAAATTATCGTCTAAGGCAGAGTTATAATCTAATCTATCTAATAAACAGGAAAACATCACAGAGAAAGTGAGGCAAATCATATGAAACCAGAAATTATGAAAGAATATGCTTTGATGAACGACTTACCAGCTTTCTGAAGTTGCAATATTTACATATGAAAAGAGGATTGCACAAAGTTCCAGAAGTTCAAATAATATAAACTCTGATGTTCTACCCACCTCCCATTAGAACTAATTGAAGGATGGGTGCTTTTGCCCTGTGGCATTGGATGGGAGATAAAAGGAAAAGATGAAGTACAGATGAGGCTACTATGGTTATGGCTAGGGAAAATAATGCCAACATCCAGCAGACAGGGACAGCCAGTGTGGAGACTCTCCCTCAACAGGGAGCAGCTCTCAGTGCCCAGGCACGCCAGCACCATGGTCTGGGGCAAGGAATTTGATTCTATAGAGGCCATTAATCTTAAAAATTAAATAAATAGGTTTGGGGAAATGATGAAGGCAATCAGAACGCCCACTGAAAAAATCTTTGCAATCAATGATCCATTCTTCAGACCTCAGTTGCTTTAAGCTGACATATTTTTGTGAAATAAAAGCCAACCTAACTGAGACAGGTTTGGAGAACTGATGGTTCAGACCTCCAGGATTTCTTCAGAAAATCTCACACTACCACCAAAAGCCCACAACTGATTCTTTGTGTGCCTCCTGACATAAAAATCACACTTTCTGCTAAAAGGGCTCAGCTAACTCTAGCATTTGCTCCCACTCATTTTATCCTGCTCTCTGCCACACTGCTTGGAGGGGAAGGACATGGAACATTTTTCACAAACTCTCATAGGCTTGCAGAGCAGTGGGTTAATGTATCAGCCTTTCACCTTTGGAAACCACAGTTCAACAGTGAACTATTTCACTGAATTGCTATGGTAATAAATGTAGTATTGTTTTGGTTCAATATAGACTTGTGTTTGAAGAACTGTAACAAAATATTTTTATAACCGTGTGGAAAAGATAAGTTGGCAATTCTCTTTTATGCCATAGATTTTGTCTGTTATCTCAAGCAAGCTAATTAAGCCCAGCCTTTGAACATAATTACCTGTCTAACACTGATTTTACTAAGTCTGGTTTAAATAAAACTATTTTCTTTGATAAACTAAGCTATGATATGAATTAAGTATAAATTATTTCTTTAAACAGGTTCACAGCAGGTAATATAGGTTACGGGCCAATTAAAAAAAATTAACATCTAGCTCAGGTAAGAGGTAAAAAAATCTGGGTCTTTCAGAAATACAAAGAAAAAAATATTGTTAAAAGTCAGCTTTTCAGCTTAAACCAGTTTCCACATCTCAGTAATAAAGCTGTGAAGAATAGAGCGTGCTAAAAAACAACCAAGCCCACACTGGGATACCTTACAATTGGTGAAGACTTACTCAGCAGCCTTGTGACAGCTCTATCCAGCAGGGTGTGTATCTCCATGGATTTTAACTACAGATTACTCATGACTATGGATACAGTAGTGCACTGTGGTGAAAATGATCTTTATAACCAGTACGTTTAAGGGATTTACAAAATCATATCATCCATCCTTCCCAAAAAGTGGATGGATCTTTAAGTTATTGTTTTTAAGAGCTCAGAGCCCTAGGCAGGATATATTGTTCCTTAAAAGAAAGGCAAAGCCTCCTAAAACCAAACTCACTGCAAACAAGCACAGAGCCAGATAATTTCCTGCTTTCGCACAACTAACGGGCATGTTAATTCTTTTACTGTAGCAGGGATTATAAAAAGAGCCCTATTCTATTGATTTTAATGGTGCTGTCACTGTAGCAGAATAATGCTTTTCCAGTATCACTTTGCATTACTGCTTCAACCTCTGATGACAGATGAAAAGTCCTGAATTTTCGCCAAAAGCTGAATACGCCATTATCTCTTTTTGCACAGCTGCGCAGACGTACCCTAACACAGACCCGGCCTTGCTACCATTTTGTTTTGGGCTTAAAAGTAAAAATAAATTAAAAAAAAAATTTAAAAGATCCCATATCCTGAAAGCAAAGGCAACCTGAAACTTTGCTCAAAGAAGCGTGAAAGCACAATTCCTTTGCCAAATGCACCTCAGAATGTCACATTACCATACGTGGAGTTAGTAATGGGCAGCTGAACTCTGAAACGCTGCTTAGGCTTTATTCTCTGTTTGTTCCTGTCAGTTCAGCAGATTCCAGAAACGGGATAAATAAATGCATAAAGGTTTATATTAACTCAGCCTAAGTTATAATGTAATCCAGATACTATTGGGACTGGAGGCACCTAAGCCTGAACAGGATCTTTTGAATCACTGACTCCAGTTTTCAACTACCGTTCACAATTAGTTTTTAAAAATAAATTACATTAAAGCCAGCTTGGTATCCAGACCCAGCGTGTCTGTCAGAGCGATCACTCATGGTCAGAAGCCTCCCAGCCTCAAGCCTGAAAGCAGTAATTGTCAGTTTACATCAATTTATTTCTTATGCTAATGCTGGCATTCAGCTGAAGGAACTCCTAGAACTCCCTCCTCCTTTAATTCTCTGATATCCTTGCAGACAGCAAACATACACAGGCTCTCAGCCCACATTTTGCCTCCTGCCAGCCACTTGATCCAGGACACACATGCCCACATTTTCCTCCATCACCTTAGCAGATCTTCCCTGCCCTGCCCTGGTATGAATTCTTCATTTGTGAATGTGATGACAAGAATAACACACTTTGGATCTGAAATGGCACAAAAGCCTTATTTAGCGGCAATATGATTTTCCTCTCTCCAGTGGAAGTTTCTTACACACGGCATTGCCCTTGGCCTCTCTCATTAGTGGCAGGCAGGTAACCTGCACCATCTACCACAACCAGTATCTTCCCTTCCTATGTCATTTCCAACTGGGATAATGTGAGCTGAGCAGCTTATAGTAAAATAAACCCCAAACAGCAGTATTGCAGCACATATCCTTAGAGTTCATGGTACAAAACTGAAAGCTATTTGTATTTTACCCATCCTCATTATCTTCCTCACAGATATTCTGATCATTTACTACACGTTGGGAATTCTGTCCTACTCCACATATTGCATTTGACCCCTCTTCCTGCAAGACCCCTACTGAAAATATTAAATAAAACACACACCAGGATAAAATCATACATCACTAAAACTTTTTCCTGCCTTAGTTCTTTACATCAAGTCCTCTATCACACTCACCATCCTTTAAATAATTTTAATCGCCTCCAGTTTCACTAACAATTTCCTGAAGTGATGCTTATTAAGCACTTCACTGAAGCCCAGACTGAGCAGAAGTATCAGTTACTTATTTTAGTAAACTCAAACTAGACTTTATGACATTTCTATCTGCTAGATCAGAATCTATTTATTTCCTCTAACCCCTTCCAAAGGATGGGAGCGAGGTGTGACTAACAGGTCAGCAGCCCTTTTAACAGGCTTTGCTTCTCCTGTTAAAACTGTGGCTGTATTTTGCAATTAGTAATTGCTGTTTCTCTGTCCTCCATGTCATTAGCCATATCCTCCAAAATCAGCCTGTCAGGAAAAGAAACAGGCATTTTGGGCATAACCAGTGACATTTAATCTCAGCTTCATCCAGGATTAATGCAATCCCACTTTTAGATTAAGGCAGTTCCACTTAAGATTTTCTTCTATTATCATCTATTGTCATCTTAATTTACTTTTGTGAGATTAAGTCAGCACAACTTTTTGGTTATTCTCCCTTAATCACTACACCTCTACCATGCCACTTTTTCCTCATCTGCCCTCGATTTCCCAGTTTAGCAAATTTATACATTCCAGGGGGGCTACTCATTCCCAGTCCCCTTCTGCAGATTCCTTTTTAACTCTGTCCACCCAGCACATCTCCACTTTGGTTGAGAACACAGGATACAAGCAGCATTTATAACTCTGACCTTCAGATACTCTACACCTCCAAATTCAAGTCCTCAAGCACCTGAACCCAGCTGATATGACCAAGTTACTCTTTTATCTGAGCTTAAAACCTCACACTACTAAATTCAACACAAATATTCTCTAGTGTAATCAAACAGACCAGAAGAAATTAAAGGATTGTGAAAGACCCTCAAGTCAAGGGTCAACATGACTGCTGTTACAAATTACAAGGGAACAGCAATCTTACCTTACTAACGAGGATAAAGCAAGAGTATTAACTCAAGGGTGGGATGTATCTCCTTTCAGAGCAGTGTCCTGCACTGCTGTAGCACAGCTGCTTTTGTAGGGGACTGCCACAGCACTCTGCTAAGACAGCAAGAACTGTTTTCCACGAATCTCAAGTGTAACCTGATGAACTGCTTTCTCTGTTCAGGTAGGGAGGGATGGAGACTGCTGCCTGGGTGTCAAATGGCACAGAATGAAGGGCAGTGTTTGGTGTAAAAAAGGAGAAAAATGAAAAGATAAATTTAACAGAAATGGAGAACGTAGTGGAGAGAGCCTGAAAAGCAAGGCTTTGACAAGTTTCTCTGTCTTCAGAGGGTCTTTACTAAACACTAACTCAGCCTGCTGGAATTTGCTGTGGTACTATAAAGTACCAGCTGCAACACGAGACCTAGGAAAAGGGGGAATGGCTTTAAATTGGAAGAGAGTAGGCTTAAATTAGATATTAGAAAGAAATTCTTTACTGTGAGTGTGGTGAGGCACTAGGACAGGTTTGCCCAGAGAAGCTGGGGATGGCCCATCCCTGGGAGTGTTCAAGGCCAGGATGGATGGGGCTTGGAGCAACCAGATCTAGTGGAAGGTGTCCCTGCCCATAGCACAGGGTGGGACTGGATGAGCTTTAAGGTCACCTCCAACCCAAACCATTCTGTGATTCTGTGATTCAAGCTGGGGTTGAGTAAGAGATGTCAAACGAGCTCATCAAGACTGTGAAACTTTTAGTAAGGTTGTACATAAATCTAAAAGCAATCCATGTCACAGAACAAATGTTAATTCTGTGACTAAAAGACAGTACTGTCACCTCAAGAGTTGCTTCAGTAATTTCTTACAAGAGAATAAAATCTGAATTCACAGACAGGGAGGAAAGTGCAGTGTTTGTCATGGTTTATGGATGGAAAGTCCTCCGCATATCTGTGTTCAGCCACCTGCCTTCAGCAAATTATAGTACAACATACGTGTTCCCATACAGAACTAACTGCTCCCAGGTTAGCAGCAATAAAATATCATCCAGTGACATCTCTGAAAACGTCTAAGCACACAGTCCATTAAAATAAATCTGAACAATAGCCTCAAATTACATTAAAAAATCTCAACAAGCGTTGAGATTGTTTTTCATTTTATGTACGTGGCAGACAGCTTCCATTCCCTTTATGCATATATACAATCTTATTCTGAGCAAACCATTTTGTTCCACTGAAAATGCTGTTAATGTTTCTGTTCATATTTTTGTTAGCATTTCTTCACACAATGAGTGGCCATCGAGTTGAAAAGCAGTCAGAAAACCCCTGAACACTCACCACTGACCTAGTGAACAGATTTACAATTAAATCTTCTCCGTAGAACAAAATGCTTTTTTCCCTACAAAAAAAAAAATCTTAATTCTCTTGCTAATCACATAAAAAAATAAGATACCATACTGATTTAATCAACTGAGGCATTCAGAGCACAATATTTATACTTCAAATTTTCTGAAAGCCAAACTTCGGGAAGAGAAAACTGAATTGTAAACAATCCTTTACCATGGGCATTGTCATACAGAAGTAGACCAGCAAAATGTTTACACAAAAAAGTGAAGTCAACCTGAGTCCTTTTGGGGTGAAATGGTCATTATGTGAAAAGTTAGAGCAAGTGATGCAGATGGCTGTAGGCAGAATGGGAGCAAGATCAGACAGATGGGAAACCATGGCACTGGACAAATAGTGAGCATAAAAAGGGTTGTAGCCACCTCCCCTCCCCCAGCTCGGAATGAGTGCATCCAGGATATTTTTATCCAACTATTTATTGTGCTCTTTTGCTCCATCTGCCGGCTCTGCAGCAGCAGCAGCATTCCACACTTATTATAATAACAATACCAAATAAAAAAGGAAGATAAAAATATGAGTGAAAAAATATTTACCACTGTCAATCTCACAATCTTTTATCCACATATTGTCCTTTGCATTTATAGACATATCTAGTTGTCTTGCCTTTTACTTAAATCAGTTACTTTACCTCTTTAGGGCATTTTCCCTGATATATGCTATAAGCCTAAGAAGTATTTTGTAATTTACACTGTTAAGCAAAAGAAAAATGTTATTCTGAGTATGAAGGGTTTTCAGAGTTCAAATTCCTTTATTTCTTGATGGTATAATGGAAAAACAAGAAGTGGAAGGATTTTCTTACACTTAAAATCATAGTAAATCTGTGTACAAATAGATTATCCATATATAGATTTACATGGACACAGGTGCTTATTTAATAAATCAAATTCTATTAAGGAAAAGGGTCTTGCCAGGGTATTTTTATTACAACCCTAGAGGGAATCAGATTTCACCACAGAATCAAAAACTGGGACTGAGTGGGAAGTAAAGGGATCCTTAGTGCATCTACTACCTAGAGTAACACCCAAGTCACCCCTTTGAAAACCTGAAGAGCTCCTAAAGCAACTTATTCCAGGTGATTGAACTCCAGGCATTGAAACAAATGTGCTGAACAGCATAATAATGTGCAAGCTACAGCTGAGCAGTGCTCCACACTCAGAGGTGGACACCATGTAAACACCTGGAGTGCTTTTAGGTGGCTGAGAGCACGGAACTCTTGGGCTTGCAGCAAACCAGAACCACCCCATTAGCACATTAATGGACCAACCTGCAGCCCTGGTGAGCAGAGGTCACCTCTGTCCTACCCTCCTGCCACCTGCAGCTTATGGCCCTGGTGTCAGCAGGTTCCACTGTGCACATCCCTTAAAATGCCATTCACTCTGGAGGAAAGGAAGACATAAATTAATTGTCACACTGATAATTTTTTGGCTGCTCAAAGTTAAGCACATGCATAGCTATAGTAAGTAGGGGACTGCTACTTTTTAAGTCTGGCAATTTGATTTTTCACTTGTCAAAAGCACATTTAAATGTGACTAGATAAAAGCGTGGTAGGGGTTGGAAATTCTGGTATTCTTGTGAATGAGAGGCAGAGGGAAAATATTCCAGTAATGCTGAAATTTTTCTTCCTTTTATAATATGGATAAAGAAAAAGTAGGAGATAGAATAGAGCCAGAATATAAAATCCATTTTGCAACAGGACCTTAACTGAGGTAGTAGTAATTTTTATGATATCAGGTTCAGTATTATTCCGAAGTTAGTTCTCCTTACAATTCAGGGCTTGTGGAATAAATGCTTGCTCTGCTCAGAAATTCTTCCTGTAGTACCTGATCCCTCTCAGAGGCAAGGAGCTAAACTAGTCAGTACTTGGGTTTGACATGGTGCTGCCATTCATAACATTTTAGTGTTCAAATATAGCTAAAAGTTTAAGCTTCTGCTTTTTTATTCAGATCATATTAGTCCACGCTTTTCTCAGTGGTGGGGGAAATGTCTCTCATCCTCTCATTTGCAGTTTAAGATGCAGAAGCTGCCAAACAGTGTATAAAGAACAGTAATGACGTTTCTTGGAAAGTGAAAACAAACATTCAGTATTTCAAATTACACTATTAGATGATTGTGTAACTCAAATCTCACAGCACATGCAGGCTGTATAAGGTATCACGTATCTATCTCTATGGCAGCTAAGTAATAACAGGGAATGTAAATCTAAAGAAATCAGAATTGTGTATCTGTTGTCAGCTTAGTGTGATTTCTAAGGAGACAGAAAGTCTCTTGAATTTTATTTTTTAAAGCTATTACTGAGGAAAATAGTATCTGACACCAAGTTTTTTTTTCCATTGATGTTTTTATAATGTGCCTAATTTTACACTTTGACAGCTCCCACATTATTCATCTAAGGTCACACAAGAACACTGCAAACAGAACAATGTTCCAGAGGAACACTGAATAACTGTATTGAATAACAGTCAAAATGGAGTTGTTTAGCAAGATAACAGAGTGTGGATGTGGCAGCACAACAGCAGAATTCACCTCTTCCTGGTACCTGTTGTGTAAGGAACAAAATGGGCTCCATCCAGAGGAGCATTCCCACAGCATCTCCTTGTGCAGCTGCAGGTGTTCCCAACCCCAAATTGTAAATTAAATAATGAGTGGTGGGGAGGGGGAGTGTGGGTTTGTTTGGGTCTGTCCTTTGCAGTCAGGGCAGCAGAGGGTCTGTGCTACCCCCCAGAGCCCAGCAATTCTGCACAGGGAGAGGGGAGGGAATGAGCAAAGGGTGACCGAGACCAACTTTAAAAATATATAGAGAATCACAGAAAAGCATGGAAAAGGCCTCCAAGAACACCTACATCACTTGTTAGTACTGCCAAGGCCACCACTAAGCCACGTCCCCAAGTGCCACATCTACATGTCTTATAAGTATCTCCAGGGATGTGACTCCACCACTGCCCTGAGCAGCCTGCTACAATGCATAAAAACCCTTTCTGTGTAGACATTTTCCCTAATATCCAATCCAAACCACCCCTGGTGATACTTGAGGCCAGTTCCTCTTGTGCTGTCACTTGTCACCTGGAAGAAGAGCCCAGCCTCCTGGCAGGGAGTTGCAGAGAGCACTAAGGTCCCACCTGAGCCTCCTTTTCTCAGGCTGAGCCCCCCCAGCTCCCTCAGCTGCTCCTCATCAGGCTCATGGTCCAGACTCTTCCCCAGCTCTTCTCTGGACCTGCTGCAGCACCTCAAGGTCTTGCTTTTCATGCAGGGCCCAAAACTGAACACAGAGATGTAAAAGTTAAAATCTTCATTAAGATCTTTCATGCCTGTCCTCTGTTCCTCAGTTTCTCATGTGGCAAAAAAAAAGCTCACAGAACTTTTTATAAAATACTACATATACACTGCTTACTAATTATTCAATACTTTTATTTATGCACATCCCTAAAATCCTTCTCTAGAATTTCAGCTGATGGTATTATAGATGTCTGGCTTTGAGAAGTCAGCGAGACAGCAATTAGCTACAGGCTTAAATGAAGAGCAATGCGTATAGATTCTATATTAATTAGAAACAACTCATTCCTACAAGTAAGGATTTTTTTTTCCTCTTCCCTGCAAATGTTTATGCACTCATTTAAAACCCGAGTGCAACTGTGTAATACAGCCAGCTTAAACAATACAGTTGAATGCTTGGTTAGAATGCAAAACAATATGAAATTAATGTCTGCGGTACTGAAATCTAAGACACATTTCAAGGAAAGTGCAGTAATGCCATGAAGCACAACTCCTTCTCCTGGGCCTCAGTACTAATTGCTTGTGGACTTTGCAAGATGTTAGAACCAGCAGAAAATCACAAAGTCTTTTCTCAGTGGAAATCATGAGAAAAATATCGTTTCTTCTGACCACAACAATAAATGCTTTTAAACACGCAAAGTTGTCAAAAGACTTTCTAAGCAACTCAGAAGAAATCACTTCAGACAGGATTACTACTTTATATGTATATCCAGAGCCCTGCAGGCGTACTAGAGTCAGATTTGTTAATTCTGCACTAGTCTGCTTTGACTTTACCACGGGGCTTTTGAAATGTTAAAAAAAAGGAAGAGATTGAAAACATGAAGCTTAAAGAAACCTCATATTGCTTTATACTGTAAATGTCCTCTATCAGGAGCTGGAGGAGCTTGATGTCCTTTCAATTTTGTTTGGCCATGATCAATCTGAACCATTTTTCTCCTTTTTCTTTAATCCACTTCCATTTGCAGAACAGCTCAGTGGAGAAGACTCCCCCAAAACACTGGAAAATCACTGTACACAGCCTGGGACCCTGCACATTATTGCACGTGAGACCAAAGCTGTTCTTAGGAAGAGCATCCAATACAGATGTGTTGTGTTTAGAAAATCCAGCCCTTTAGTTATTGATGAAAATTAGCAGTGCCAGTGCTGCCAGTTGAAATCTTGCGTTTTCCACTGCAAAAGCCCAGCTCTTTTTCTCTGTGTCTCTAATGCCTGGACTATGGGAGGAAAGCCATCACCTACAGAGCCAAGGTTGGATACATCATTTATGTTGGAATTATTCCCTCCCTGCATTGACTCCTAATCTTTCCCATCCTCCAGGCATGGCTGCAGCAGCATAGATGTGAGCTTTTAGTGCAAACATGGGCTAAAGTTCTGTTGTCCCAGATACAACACAACTAATCCTTATCTGGGAGTTGGCCTAACACACATAAAATACTCACAAAATACTCACCTTTTCAAATGTTCACAGCACAGGACAAACTGGCAGCCTTGAAGGACTCATCACCTACTGCCCTCAGTTAAGGACAGCCCTTCCTTGACTAATCAAACTCAGCACTTGTAACACCTCACTCCTGAGAGCAAGCACCTGCTTTTCAAGATTTAGAGGATTCCTAGAAAATACCAGTGACACTTGTGGATTGACTTGGATCACAAGGTGCATGAGGTGTTATGTTCTTCCTTCTCCAAGAAGGAGAATATGAATGAGAAATTTAAATTATCACAATGATCTCAAGGAGTCAATGAACATGAAATAAAATGAGTGATTATCATGACGATTTAAATCAGTCAGTATTAGTTTTATCAGTCCTTTTCCATCAAGGATTATCTGTTTATTTACAAATGGCCATCTCAGTGTCTTTGAAGGGAACAGACCTCGCAGCAAAAGTCCTCAGATGCATCCACCCATAAACACAGTTCAGCTTTATCCATATACCCAGCATATGACCAAAGAGCATTACACACACAACTAACACATGAAGTAAGTCAAGGAAAATAAACTTCTGGAAGGTTCTTATCAGTAAGTTACTTTGATAGCTTTTATAGGAGAGAGAAAACAATCCTGGGAAGGTACAAAGGGAAGTTTTCTCAAGTCAAGCTGCAAAGCTGGAGGCTGTGAATCTCATCTTGCAAAACTGAAAAACCTCTCCTCCAGTGCTGGGCCATTCGGTGCAGGAACGCCATCACTTTTAAAAAAAGTGTCTCAGTATCCTTAGAAACAAAGTCTGTATTTCTTAGAAATGACTACTACTTAGGCCTGGAAGTGATGATAATCCATCCTCTGAAAAATCAGATACTTTCATGTTCTCACACAAACATAAAAGGTACCAAAATTTTCCAGTTAATTTTGAAAGTGTTGGCCCAGAGGTACACTTTGGAGCTCTGAACACACCGCTCTCTTCCCAGCTTAAAACGCTGTTTAATTGAGTTAATAAGTAGTCTACTTCTCAAATTGCTGTAAAGCAAAATGTACTTTTTTGTACATTTTCAGGATTTTCAGGTTTTCTAATGAACAGCATTTTAACAAAGTATTTTCACACCCTAGTGCTTTCTGCCTTGATTTCACTACACATCAGACATCCCACTGTTCCAGTCCACCCAACAATACACCTGTTGTTCCCAGTACAACCGTTGGCGTGACTAACAAAGCCCTGCTGTTCAAATTTCAGTTTAAAATGCCACATTCTGTATATCCTGAAATAGTTTCTTCTGATTTCAGAAGAAAAATACGCTATTTAGGACATATGCAATAAGGAATCATCACAGCATTGCTCTCCAAAAAACAATGTTCATATTCTCACTATGTACAGAGATATGCTCTTATTAAAAAACTGCAATCTAGGAAGTCCACAAGAAAACAAACTTCAAAATCTTAACTTCAGCAGAATCCATTTGGTTTTCCTACAATAATCCATACCCAACAAAATGCACTCATACACCATCTATGCAAATGAGAACCTCGCCTGGGCAATGAAGCTTAAACAACACCTAAACACACAACAATGAGGCAGGCAGTGATTTAAACATCATCAGCAGTGCAAGGAGGGAGATAAATTAACAGCCCCCCCCTCTGAAAACTGAACTCATTATGAAACCTTGGTTAGAGAACAACTTGACTGCAGCCAACCTGACCATATCTCAAACCTTCTGTGTAAGCGTTAAGTGGGAAAGATAAATCCTGCTACACGTAGAATAATACCCTGATTATTTATTAAAATGTGCTTTTCCCTATACAAATGTGTTAGATCCATATTAGGTTCTTTCCTATTAGGTAAAACTAATTTATTTGGTATAAGGCAAATGGAGAAAAAACGAGACCATTTTAAAATTGCCTAAGGTCACTTCATGGGCAAAACAATGTATTTAAACTGCAGAGATGACAACATGCTTAATATGACTACACAGAAATTGCTTCCTTGATGACAATACATTAAAATCCTCATTGAATATTCATAGAATTTTTGACAAGATTGAGTGACACGTAATCCCAGCCCCAGCAAGCACGGAGTTGATAGTCTCCCTGTGCAAGGATGGATGCCACACCAGCCAGGTCATCTTTGTTCCTCCCAGGGCCAGGAACGGCTGCACAAAACCTCCCCACTCCCAGTTTTTCATATCTCGTCAGGCTGACACAAATGGAAGAGAAGGAAATCAAATGTACAAAGCTCCTCTGTGCATGGGATGGCAGAGTGAGGAAGGGCCTTTATCACAACGGTACAATAAGTGAGTGGAGGAGCTGCAATTTCCTTGTAGCGACAGAAAATTAGAGAAATAGCAAAGAAAAATCCTCTGAGTGACTTTCACTTACTAAGTTACGACCTCTGCATGATAAATAGGTAAGCAGAGTTTAAATGATGTGAAATATGTCAATTCAGAATGCATTAGGATGCCATTAACAGACAGTAGCTTAGACATCAGGAAAATATTAAGATGGATAGATCACTTAGCAACAATAGGACAAAGGGGGTTTTAATAAAGGCAGTGCACGACAATGCCAGACTAATGCCAGACTAATGCCACCAATGATCTGGAGTGCCTTATTTTTGTCAGATGTGCACCAATGTGATAAAAACCAATTGTGTCGAGACAAACACGAGTAGACTGTTGAAAAACAGGCAAGCCAAAGCCCTAACTATTAATCAAGTAAAAAACTGGACTGATAAATTCTGTACCAGTAATGCAAAGTGATTCATACCGTATTTCAACACCACAAAAAAACTGTTCCATAATTTCCTAACTGCAAAAGTGATACACAATGCATTGCTTATACCATCACTCCCATGTCAGGCAGCATCTACGACTTCATCTGATACAGTTTTTGGATGACCCCATGGCATCGTGAAGAGCACTTGTTTGGGAAACTGCATTGCTCCTCTTTGGGGCACTGGGACCTGACAGAAGTTTACAAAAGAAAATAAATCATATGTTACTGTCTCACAGTAAAATTATATACTTCTAATTGGGTTTTAAGCCTGGAAAACAAGTGAAATTATAAAATACTTGCAGAAATACCAGCCTGGCATGGGGGACAGTAAGGAAGACATACAACAATGCACAGTAACAAAAAAGAAGAACAAAATTCAGAGAAATAATTTTCTTTTGTTTACTTGTAAGCTGCAGGTTGACATCTTTGCAACAGCTCCAGCCACAGTTGCACCTGGTACACAGAAAACTCTTTTTTTTTTTTTTTGTAATTCCAGACCATTTACCTTTGATTTTTACACTGCTGGCTATTCACATGAGCTGATCATGAAAGCATCTTATCTATATCCAAAAAGGAGGGTGTTTGTACAAATCCAGAGATACAGGGGTGCCCAGCAATGCCCCTTAAAGCCACCACCTCCACCAAGTGCAGGGACATGACACACAACAGTTCAGAGACTGCTCTTGACTCTGCCTTCAGTCTACCAGCCCCTTCCACTGCCAGTCAGCATGATGATGTGTGTATGTGAGTGATGCTCAAGGATATTAAAATTCCTCCAAACTGAACACTAAAAAAACACCAACCAAAACAAAAAAGAACAATTTTTCTGCTTGGGAAATTTCTACATTCACTGGAAATAAAAAATCAGTTGTGACACAGGAGGTGTTGTGAGGCCAAAGCTCTGCCATGTTTGAACAGTCAATAACATCAGCAAAAATAATGGGGGCAAACATTTTTGGATGTGGAGCCACACAGCACAGCTGTCTGCAGCTGCAGCACCAGATGTGCCACATACCCCGTGGAGCAGGGCAGCAGGATGGAGAGAGGATGGAGTCCCAGGAGCCACAACCCCCCTGCTACATCCACTCCTTGTTTACAATCATACTGTTTCAAAAAAGTTGAAAATTCTTTTAAGTGAAGGAAAAAAAATCATTTGCCAAACCCTCAGCTACAAGTGACAGGCAGAGCCCAAGTACAGCAGCTTCTCCTTTTTTTTTTACCCCACTTACATGACAGCTGTGAGTGCAGACACCTGATAGCACAGATAATGACAGCAACATGCTGCTCTAAGCCATGTACCTTTCACAGACAAGCTGCTGCTTTCATTTGCTACAATCCTGCTCAATGCCTCACACAGCTGCAAACAAATAATAACACTTTTTAAGAATATAGTTCCACAATAAAGGTAAGGAGGGAATTTCTGTGCTGCTACAGACTGCAGAGTTTCTGCTTCCGTTGTGAATTTCATCTTAATAACTCAGCTCTCACAGCCCAATTCCCACAGAGAGAATCCCCCTGAAGAGGGGCATGAATTGCACCCTTCTGAGGGTCACAGTGGGTGGCAACAGAGATTTGCCATCAGCTTCTTCTGCTCCTCACATACCTGAGAGCAGGAACAGGTTCACTGGCTTAGGAAACCACCAGATTTTATTGTAAGTCAGAATGGTTTGAGTTGGAAGACACCTTACCCAGTTCCAACCCCCTGCCATGGGCAAGGACACCTTCCACTACACCAGCCCCATCCAGCCTGGTCCTGGTCCTGCCAGGGATGGGGCAACCAAAGCTTCTCTGGGCAACCTGTGCCAGGGCCTCACCACCCTCACTGTGTAGGATTCCTTCCTACTATCCCATCTATCCCTCTGTAGGTAGGCTGTATTCTGTGTTTTTGCAGAAGCTTTCATTAAACAGGCTGCAACTTTGCAACTGCTTTGATGAAAACAATTTTTTTTCCAGTATTTGAAAACTGGCCTTTTACAATCAACTGTGATACCTAATAGTGAAACAGGGGCAGAAGGAACTCCACAACTAATCACAGTTGTTAGAGCAGTATGTATTTATTCGAAGTCGAGATGCGTGGGGAATGATTTCACCAAAGACATGCATACCCACCCGGGAATCTTTCCCTTATAATTCCCTGAGGTTTTACATATGCATTGTATGTTTCATACATATTCATTCCCTGATCCCACCCATCCTTGTCTCCTATGGTAATTAATTCCACGCCCTTCTGGGCATGCTCACTCCATTGTGGTGGTCTCTGGGGGTCTTCAAAGGATGAAGTAGATGGAAGTCTTCTTCATGAACTCCTCACCTTTATCTTTCTTGTGTGTACTTCGGGCCCTCTTTGGCACTTTTCCAAGGAGACATTCAGTTTATGCTGGCTAAGAGTTGATGTTCTTCCCTCTGTCTGCATTCTTGGCCTCGTTATCCTGGGTTGTTTAGGTTAGTCTTTTTACTATCACCGAGGGGCCCAGCTGGTTTTAGTTCTTTCAAAAAGATGCTAAAGGTTAACAGACACAGTATTCAGTATTCACTAAATGGCTTCTAAAATGCAATTTGCTGTATGTAGTATCAACTAGAATTTCAGATTTCTGCCTCAATAGTGGTTTGGTTTCAGTGTCCTTCGTCCTGCTGGGAGCAGAAGAGAATGCCCTTAATACACTGTCCTGTGCTCCTACTCCACAGGATGCTCCCAAGACTCTGGTTTCTCCTGCAGCGAGGGCTGGAATTCCCACCATCATCCATCCAACCCCTTCTGGTATGCAGGCAGAGATGATGAGGGCAGGCAGCTTCACCTGAAGCAAACACTCTGGAAAGTCTGAGTAAAATCAGTCCAACTACTTTTAAAAGTAATTTTCAGTCACCCCAGATAAGACTAGAGAATGGTGTAACAGAGAATGAAAATGCAATGTTGCAGCTGGAAGTGTTTGCAGAATTAGAATGGCTCAACAAAAAAACCAAACCACCAACACTGCACTTGGCCTGTTTCTCAGAACTTGCTAAAAAAAGGACAATTGCTGAGAATTTCAGACCGTTGGCCAGATCACACTGACAAGTTCAAAACTGCTTTTGCCTGGTACCTCACAGTACTTTGAATAAAAACCCCTCTGCAGTACAGGGGAGCCTCTACCCCATCCTTCCGTGGTTAAATTACACTGAGTTTGTTTCACACTTCATACAAGCTTTTTTTTTTTCCCTCTAAGTTTCATTTCCCCTTCTTTTAATGTAGACAATGCTGAAGATTAAAGCGTATTCAGGAAAGAGGTGTTGAAAGTTGGAAATAAACACAGGGAAATTTTGCAATAGCAGAGGAAATGAAAAATTTCTAGTCACAAGTACTTCAGTGTACCCTACTGCTGAATGGGCTGATGGCTCTGCAGTAGTATTGTAAAAATTACTAATTTTCTTCTTACTACATCTAATGTGCATTTTTGCACTCTGAATCACCTTTACAGAAGAAATAAAATAAATGGGGAAAAAATTATAAGTTTATAATTGGCATGCTTCCAAAAAAGCAATACATGAAAAGCAAACCCCACCAGGCAGTGGACTTTTACACCAAGGCTGACTTCATGTTGTTTAATATAGACTATATTTTCAGCAATGCTTTTTGCATTCACTCTCTTTTAACCCTCTATATTGATTAACTCCATCTTGTTTCATACATGCTGTATTTTCAGCATTTTTAGCAATATTTTTTTATTCACTAAAAGTTAACCCACTGTATCTACTTGTACATAAACACTAAGTAATCATGGTAATGTAGCACTAGATGTCATAAGTGTTCACCTGTTTCACTTCTCAGCCTTAACTGAGCACCAACATTCATCTTCTGCCTTTAATAAATATACTGGTTTACTTCACTACTCACATTTGTTCTTTCCACAAGGTGAAAGCATTTCCCCAGGAACCCCCTGAAGTCAGTGTTAACATCTGTGAAAAGCTTCAGTCTCCTTTAGAAAGTTAGTGGGAAATTTTCCTCAGAAAATGTTCCTTTCCCCACTTCTGAGTACTTCACTGATTCCTTCCATTCTCCAGTCATGTTATCCAGGTACTAGGAATATCTGGGAAATTCTCAGGGTGCTCATGGTGTCTGCAAGCCTGAGGGTTTACCCAGGAAGAGCACATCTGGAAGAACAGTCTTGCAAGGGGAAGCCCAAACTATATTTTGGAGACTTCAACCAAGCACGCGGACAAGAATCTCAATTTGTACAACCACGGACACGGCACAGCCGAGAGGGCTCTGGAATTGCCCCTTCCCAGGGAAGCTGATCTCTGCCTCACAGGCAGCTGGCACAGCACCTTGTCAAAAAGGCTTTCCTATCAAAAACATTCAGGAATAACATCACAGAAAATCAAACCCCTCTTCAAACCTCGCTCCAAAAGCACATAAATCCGCATTTAGCACCACTCGCTTGCAGGCACTGATGCTGAACTACACAAAGTCTCCAGGTATATTTTAAAAAGCCCAAATTAACTTGATTCAGTAGCTGCAGGAGCTTTGCACTATTTATCCAGCTGCAAGGCCACTTGGATGATTTGGTTTTCCTAAATATGTGAGTACTTTGTACCACTATTTGTTAACTGTGTGATAAAATAACACAATGCAGGCAGTGATGAACTCTTGGCACATGTCTGAATCTGTCACCTCATCCTTTATCCAAAGCTTTCTCTTTGATTCTGGCCATCAAATATAAAACAAACAGCAGATCTCAACAGATAACTCGCCCAGTAGTTACCTGTGGCACATAAGATATACAGTTCCAGCAAAGCAAAAAGGCTGATATAAGCTTTCACAGTCCAGCAGCTGCATTATTACTAACACATTATTAAACAGCAGTTATTGATTTGCCTGTTCCATTTTAGTTGGAGCCTAAAAATGCTAACAGAGAGCACTGCTGATGGGAAGGGGCTGGGCCCTGCTTTGTGTTCTGCTTGGTTTAAAAAAATAATTCTTAAGTATTTCCTTAACTCAGGACTCAAAGCTTCAAACCCTTAAACTGCCACTATATAAACCAGCAAATTTTATGTGCCTGAAAATAAAAACAAAGATGGATTCAAAAATTAAAACTCTAGAAGAAAGAGGAGCATAACACCATAGAGGTATGACCTCCAAGTATTGCAAAGTGTACACTGAAAGTGCTCAGTCAGCTTCCCCTCTCTGTGAAAGCTCATGGGCCCACATCAAGTAAGCAGAAAGCAGCCAGGGAAAAAAAGCCTCAACATTTCAAATAGGAGACAGGACTGGTATGCATTCACTTTCCTTCCAGGATCTCCAGTCAGGACAAGTGCAGCTCTCCAAATACCCCAGAACATCCTCACTGCAGCACTTGATGTCTGGCTGAGACACTTTTTTAAAGCCTCACATTCAGAAAGTGACCTTTCTTTTGGAACAGCACACAACTTGCATGGATCCATAAAGAGCAGTCAGGGATTAATTCATAACACACACACGGTGCCCAAAATACCCAATCCATTTCTCAGATTTATATGGAGTCTTTGCTTCTGGAACTTCCCTTCAACTGCCCATGCAGGAAAGAAAATTTCTGCAGATAGGAAATTTTTATGCCTGTTAAGATTCACCCCCAGGCTCTTCTTATACAGGTGGAATTTGTAGATGCATGTCTAAGTTCCCTGAATGGTATTTAAATATATTATGGCTATCACCTAAGAAAACCCCATTATATCACTTGATAGCATTCACACATTCATTAGAGAAAACCAACAACTTAGCATAGACAATTAACAAATTTAGGAAGCAAGAATGAGAAATTAGAAGCTTTTTGTCTAAGTTTTCTTGAGCAGCAATATGAAGCAATACCTCTCCAAAAGAAAAAAAAAAAAAAAGTAGATATCTTGGCTCCCACAGATACTAAGCCACAAGTAGGTAGGAATAATTATAATCTGCTGACCTGTGTATGTGAAACACTGAGATGTAAAAACAACAGAATCATGGCTTTGTAAGTCACGGATGGAGAAAGTGAAAGTACTTTCACCCATCCCACAAGATTACAACAACTTTTTCAGGCATCAGTTAAATGCATCATTCAAAATCCCTATTGCTAATGTTTTCTGAGGCATCATGATCTCTGCAAGTATCTGCATCTTTCATTTAAAATTACTTCCCAAGCAGAAGAAGAAACTGGAGTAAACTGAATGAATTTAAATTCATTACCAATTAAGTGTAATTTAATTCATGATTCTTTCAACTTTCTCGTGAGAATTGGGAGCTGCAGGAGGGATGAATACCTGGCTGATGGAGCTTGATTTACTGCTGCTGCCCCCCCTAGGAAATCACATCCAGCTATATATAGCTATCAGAAACCTCTTGGCCCAGAAAAAAAGATGTTTACAAAAACAGATTTTAAGAACAACATCTGCGTAAGAACTGAGCATGTGTTTCTAAAAAGGTAACAACATGCTGGCTTTTAGGAAGATAATTAAACCCCCAAATTTAGCATCCAGGATGGTTAATCAGAGAGGCTCCAGTTCACATGACAGAGCTGGAAAACTAAATAAGAGCGAGAAGCAGCTAATAAACCAGATGAGATCCTGATTAGCCAGATTTCAGAGGTTATAGGTGTCAAAAATGTTAATTATAGGTTTGTAAAATGCTTGTACCTGATTTCCACCTCTGTGAGACAGCCAGAGTGCCAGTCAAGGTCCTGGTTTAACCAGGGGATAGGATAAGGTGTCTCACCTTGTGTCTCACCTCCAGTCCTGAACAGGGACACCCCCAGAAGCAGAGAGAAATCCACAGCAGCAGCCAACCCAGCATGGAGCATCCCCCTGGCTCCTGCATTTCCCTGCCTTCCCACAGCATTACTGCTCAGGGGATTGCTCCTAGTTTCTGCTGGGAAATGTGCAACAGCTTTTACCAGCATCAACCTCTGCCTTGCCTCCAAGTAGGCACCATCCAGGTGCTGAGAAATGTGTCAATCCTGAGTTTGAGTTTGCATTTGGAAGTACCAATGTAATACCTTTTTTTTTCTTTAATTAATTTTAAAAATTTGTTCCTGGCCAACAAAGAAGAATTATATTTGCATTGACCCAAATTCCTGAGGAGTTACCTGTAATAATATATAATATAGGATAATGCCTAAATTAGTTACAACACACAGAACTGGCAAGCACTTGTGGGAGAACAGGAATGCCCAAGTATTTGTCAGAGACAACCAGTGGAAAAGGTGCCAGCACTCCACAAGAAAGGAGAATCCCAGCAGAAAAAGCTTTGCCCAGCCTAACTCAGCTGTGGAGCCTCAGAGGAGCACAGGGGTCTCATGGCAGCAAGAGGTGCAAGGACAGCTGTGGGAAATCTGCTGTTCTTTATTCTTCCTGCATCCTTCTGAGCATCTTAATTCTACTTGCAAGAGCTGTGAAGAGGGTGGTATACATGAAACAGATTACTGTCCAGAGATTTAGAAAGAAAGCAGTAGGTATGGGTATGAGGAATCTGGTCAGGAATTAAATTTGACACAGCAATTTCAGATATAACAAGATCACATATGTGAAATTCATATTTGATTATGAAGATTTTAAAAGGTCTCAAACATGAGACTTCTCCTTTTACTAACATTTTAATTGCTTTTTTTGAGCAAAGAAACCCTTCCCCTAGCCCACCTTTATTTTCAAGATGCAGAAGCAGAGATTCCACATGAGCATATGTTAGTTATAAAACAAGTTTTCCTAAAATTCACAAAAGAAAAATAGTACTGCAACTGGGCTCTTATAAAATACAGGCAAATATAAAAGTTTTTTCAGCATCTGGAACTGCTCCACTCAGCCCCTTGGGGCTGCTCAGATATTTTGCTGCTATCGACTCCCCACTCAGGTCTAATATTTCAGCAGAAAAAACAATGAAGTTGGGAAAACTTGCCAATATTAACAATAAACTCTACAAAATGAAAAGCAGGATTTTCTTATTATCCAAGCTGTTACTCTTTTCAATTAGATGACTAATTGCATGACTATTCCTTTAAATTAGGTGACTTGGAACAAGAGCACTTTTAACCATAATTTAAAAAAAAATCTCTTGATAGAGAGATAACCCAGGTAACTGCAGTCCCCACCTTTAAAATTTGGTATGACACAACTTCATCGTACCCTACAGGTGACTAAATAAAAACATTGATTAATCAGAGTTTATCTTCCACATCAAGCTACAATCAGTGCAGCAATTCAGCTGCAGAGTTCTGTTCTACTTGTAACAAGCCATGCTCTGGGGGCAGAATAATTTGTTTCCTATACTAAAATGGCTGTATTTACATATATATTTTTTCATATATATAGGTTATGTATACTCATATATATTTATTTTTATATGTGTATGTGCACTTATGTGCATATATAAAATATATATGTATATAAAAGCTCAGTACCACCTCCTTTTGCCCGTGGTGCTCATTTCACAGGACCAGCTGCCCTGCTGATGTTAACAGGATTCCAGCATCCTAAATCAAGGAAGAATACATCCTCCCCTCAGTCTGGGGCCACATGTGGGGAGGTGTAAGAGCAGTGCCAGGGCAGCAGGAGCTGCAGGAGCCACCCAAGGAGCTGGGTTAGTGCAGGCACAGCTCCTTCACACTCAGCTCAGCACTGCCCCTGCAAGGGCCAAGGCATTTGAGCTGTTAATTTAAAACCAGCTCGGTGTGTTTTTGGGAGCTGTGAAATACCAATAAAAAACCACGTGGAGGTGCCCAGGAACTCTCCTGCACTGCTGCCAGCACCAGTTACCTGGCAAGGTGTTTTCTTGTGCTGTGGAGATCTCCTGCTAGATAAGTAAAACTCTGCTCTGCATTCAGACTTTCTGCAAACTTCAGCTGCATCTGGGCTTGCTCTGCCACAAAAGGTGCGGTCCCCATCAGACAGACAAATTTACTACCCTGGAACTCACAGTTCAGGTTTTCAGCTGAAATGGCTGGCAGAAAATTCAGGCAAAATGGCAAGTAAAAACTTCTGATTTTCTAACTGGAGAGAAGCATACAAAATCCAGAGCCCTGTTAAAACCAACTTTATGTAAGTTCTATGAAATCCAGCATTCATAAACATACCCCTGCCATTTGTAAAATTCTACAGTAACTACCTGAAAAAAAAATCCATCTGTAATATGGAAAGGAGCATGGCTGACAAAGGACTTGCAATGTCTCGGGTTTATTTAAGAATCTCCTTGCTTAACAAAGGCCAGTTTTACTTAACAGTGTTTAGAACAAGAAGGCATTTGGAAGTCTCTCACTTAGAATTCAGTGGCAGGAATTGGTGTTATAGAAATACATTTCTATTACCAGACATTTAATTTTAAATCCTTGCGTTCATGAAGTATTTACTGCCAGAGCACACAAGACATAAGTGCACTTTTCCAAATATAATCCCCCATCTGATCTATAATTCATTTTTTTATAAACTCTGGAAGTGCTGTAGTAATGCCATTCAACAACCTTATTTTCAAATTCAATCAAACTCTGTACTACCATCCAGAAATAGTTTCGTGATCTCCACTGTCCTGCTCTCTCAGAGTTCATCTGAGCTGAACTTGGATGTCACAAATTTAGCTGAAAAATACCTTCCATGAGCTTTCTCCACACAGAACCCAGGCTGGATGATTTCTCTCTTTATGTAAACAGGTACATATAAAACATTCAAGATTCTCTAGACAGAATTCAGGTTCATGAAAAGTCTTGTTTGTTTCCCTGTTCCCATCCTCTGGATAAGGCCATTAAAAACATCTCTACCAATATCCTGTGACAAAGCTAAAAACCCCCAGTTTCTCTTGCTGAACCTCTTCCCTGAAAGTGCTAATGGGTAACAAAGCAGACACTAATTGAAATTGATTTTTGCTGAAGCAATTTTTACATCTACAAATTTTTCTAGGAAGAAAACAAAGAAATCATTGGCAAACAGCGTTTGAGCAGCAGTCAGGGATGGTTGGGAATCCACAGATATAAGAAGGAAAAAATAGGGTTATGTTTTGAACAAATTATTGTTTCCTAAAGAGAAACAAGCTGGAAATCAATAGTATTAAATCAAACAGTGGCAACCAGTCCAAAATGTTTGCCAAGCTTAGGTGGTCTAAATGCCACTGCCGTGAGACCCTTTCAAGTAAGGTAATTTTTCCTAACATCCAATCAACCTCCAACATCCAATCAACTTCCCCTGGCACAATTTGAGGCCATTTCTTCTTGTACCATCACTTCTTACTTGGGAAAAGAGACCAACCATCACCTTAGAGCAACACACAAAATAAGAAAATGAATGGGGTTTAATTAAGTTCTAATAATAAATTATTATCTGCTCACCCATTAAATAACACTGTCAAATAGTATTTGTTAGCACTCTAGGGAATGACAAAGTCCAAACAGGTGCTGCTTCCAGGCATTGCTGCCACATCCAGAGTGGAAGCAATGCCTGGAACAGGCAATATCTGCACAGCTATAAGGGGTGATGGAAAATACACTCAAAAGGATGCCCAAACAGTTCATTCCTACAGTTCATCCTTATTCAGCAATCTAAGTCCACATTTAATCACACTGAATCACCTGTTTTAAAAAATACACTCCTTCCCTGTGTGGCTGCTGTGCTTTTTTACTGACACAAGTGAGGTCTCTTGTACCAGGGGTCCAGTTCAGAGCAGCACTGCGTGTCGTGCAGGCTGAAGCTTTGTAGTGTAACTCCACAGCTGGCTCCCTCCTGAAAGTGCCCCCACTCCCTGCACTGCCTCATTTTCCTTGCAACTACAAGGAAATAATGGCATTTAAAGAAAGAGAGAGAAAATCAAGTGCCTGAGTGCCTGCAGGAGTATTTTTGGTTGGCATTTAGCTGCTGCTGGTTCCCGATGCCCACAGAGAGTGACAAGTGTAACTTGAAAATCGTAAGAGAACAAACAGAAAATCTTTTCCTGGCAAGCTGTCAAAAAAACCAAACACTACTATACTGCACAGTAGAGTTTTATTCTGGGTGGGCCCTGGATACAAGCAGAAAAAGACTGAACAGTATCAATTTCAAAAAAAAGCTAAGAGAATCGGAGCTTTGTTTAATAGAAAAAACTGTGAGAAGAAAAATGCCTCTTGATGTTCAGAATTTCTTTACAATAGTTGGGAATTTTTACTGTAATTAAATTTACTGTAATTTAATTTAAAAATTTAATTAATGAAAAAAATCACAACAACCCCATATAACCAGGTTTGATAGTGCTACAGAAAAAGGTAATATATTTTGAATATTTGGGTTACTAGCATGGATTCAGCCACTGAATGGAAATTAGGACTAAGACCAACAGACATCACTGGAAGTTAGCACCATCCACCCAGAGCTCAGGGAGTTTTTAAAAAACCTCCTCTTCTATGACCAAATGGTCAATTACTTTCTCAGAAACTATAATATTAAACCCATTTCAATGAGTAGATTTTAACAAAGAATGAACATCCCGCCACAATACAGTTAAAAGTGAGCACTGCAGTGAACAAAAGAAGTTTCATTTCTCTCTTAATATAAGGGGATGTATTTTTCCATTCATGTGTGGTTTTAAAATAAAAAAAAAATAAAATATGACAGTTCCTTAGCATAAAATTAGAAGTTATTAAATAACCAGTTTCTTATAATTTAGACAGCTCAGATTTGCACAGGCAATGTATCTTTTCAACAAAAAGTACCAGATATTAAATTAGAAGATGAATCAACATCAAACTTCTCTAGCCAAGTCTTGCTTCACCTGGAATAAAACCAAGGAGGCACTAACAAAAAGTGATACATGTCCAACTAAGAAACCAGGGATTTTATTGACTTCCAAATGAATTAACAAAAGAATGTGAAAAATAGCTTAGTGAATTTCTCCTTTGCAGGGAAGTTAAGGTTTTGGTAACTTTGGTCAACTACACTTTTAAAAAAATCTCCAAAGGAACTGTTATATATTGTTCCTCCATGACTCCCTACCCTGTGAAGATGTAAGGCTCAGACAGGTAAAACCAAAGTCACGAGCACACTTGTGCTAAAACCTCATCTAATGATGGAGCTGAAACACCAGCACAGCCAGGCTGGGCACAGGGCAGGACAGGGAGGAGCAGGGTCCAGCACCTCTGGGCAGCCCCACGTGGACACCAGTGCCTGCACTGGGAAACAACAGACACAGCTGGTTATGGATCCACAGCCAATGG
Source organism: Aegithalos caudatus (assembly GCA_013389925.1). NCBI lineage: Eukaryota > Metazoa > Chordata > Aves > Passeriformes > Aegithalidae > Aegithalos > Aegithalos caudatus. The sequence goes on from WEIU01015031.1 coordinate 258,868, forward strand.
CATCCCACCCTTACTCATTAATTACAGCTACACAGCCTGTATTTAATTACCTTTTACGAGCAGGAGGCTCAATTAGATGAGTAAGGATGCTGTACACTAACGCTCCGTTTATGCAGATTCTGTTATTATAAATCAGAAAATTAAAAATGCAGATAGTGCTTATGATTCCTGATTAAGGCTCTGTAACAAATAACAGCCATTCCTCTTCAATCTCATCCCCACGTAGATCAGGACCAGGACTCTCCTCAGTCAGGCCCCCAGTCCTGTGTGGGTCAATACTAACCCAGCAGAATGCCAGTGGCCACTCCACTGACCCCACAGGGATCTGCACCCAGATGGAAGAGCACATTCCATGACATGTGAACACTACAGATCACACAGACAGGAGCAACCAGTTCATCCATCCTCTGCTGGGAAGTTGCCACTGTGGTCCAGATCCAAACCTACAGAAGAGGTGGGCTTGCTTGCTCTCCTCTATGCTGCAACCCAGCAACATCCAAGAAATTCAGGTTCAATCTCCTCTTCAGCCATAAAACAAAGAGGCAAGATACTGAAAAATGGAGAAATGTCAGGGAAATTCTGGTTTCTTCCTTCACCTGCATCAAGTCAAATGTTTTTTTTATATATATATACTTTTCTGTATTTTACATGCAATGTTTTTGAGGTCTGCCTGAATTCAGAATTTTTTTGATCCAAACTTTGCCAGTTGTTTGGAGCATGTCTGCCATGGCGCCGCTACCGAGCAGACTCTTACTAATCTAAGTTTAAGAAAATAAAGCATTTTTTTTCTGAAGCAGAAAAGCAAAGAAACTTAATATTTACCATATGATGGTATCAAATGCAGAGAGGGAAAAAAAAAAAAAGCCCACTATGCACTGATTCCCTCACTGGGAAATTAAGCAAAGAGCATGGGACTTTTTAGCAGAGAGGAAAACAAGTCTTTCCCCAAAAGGCAATAACTGGGATGTACACAGGGTCAGGGTTACACAACCCCAGCAAGCCATGATTGATTTTCCCTCCAGCCAGGGAGAGCTGAACGTCCCAGAATGCTCCATCCCCTTCTCCAGCTCACCTTCTCCAGCTAAAGCCTCAGGGAGCAGCAGGAACTATGAATGGTGCTACTGTTTGGGTTTTAATTGGTGGGAAAAACCTTATTCCCTTTTTTTNTTTTGGTTTTCAGTTACAAGCACTACCAGCAAGTAAAAAAACCCAACAAAAACAAACCAAACAACACCAACCTCATGACTTGACATCCTTTAAAACAGCTTTAGTTAAAAGTAAGGCAGTGAAACCAGTGCTGTGATACAGAACACGTTTGCTCATTCAAGCACTGGGCTCAAATGAGCATTTTGCAATTCTGAACCGGACCTGCAGATGATTCCTGAAAAAATATTATATCAGAAAAGCTTTTGGTAATTTGATTTTGAATTTTAAAATAAGCCTGTTTTCCTTCCCGTTACAAAGAGAGCATCCACATCTGAAAGAAGTTATTTTCCACCCACTGTAGGGATTCCACCCATAATAAAAGGTCACTTATTACCCCACTTTGTGAATACAAAAGAAACCTCCAGCTGAATGGGGTCTCCACCGAGGGGAACAGATGGGCCAAGCGTGTAACACAGCGCTGCTGTATTGACTGGTGATGGAACCGAAATCGCATCGCCATGGCAACCCCTGCGCTGCCTCCTCCCTCAAGACAACAAGAAATAGCTCACGAGAGGTATTTTAGGAAACCCATAAAAAGAGAAAAAAAACTGTGTTTCTTCCTTTCCAATTATTTAAAATGTACCTACAAAAGGTGTTTTCAAGAAATGGGTGGATGGCGTTTGCTTCCACAGAGTGAAAAATCATCTTTGCCTGTGCTGTAGAGACTTGTAGTGAATGCTGGGTCCTGATCAGCCTTCTAAAATGTTAACTCCAAACTTTATAGCCCTTCCACTGAAAATCTTTATGCTGATTTTCTGGTGTATCTGCTTTGGGGTTTTGTTTTCCTAATTCGACAGAGAGCTGTCTGAAGCAAGGTCTAATGAAATCCAGGCTATTTCTTCTCTGCCAAAGACCAGAGGTTACACCTGCCTGCAATGCTCACATCATTCTTGGTATCGCTATTGTATTTAATAAATACAGATGCTGAGGATCACTTTTGCTTTGCAAAAATCCCTTTGTAACACTGCATGAAAAAAAACTCCACAAGACCAAACTCCCCAGTGTGAGGGAGGGAATGGAAGGAAGGTGGGTGCCAATGAACTCCTGACTTCTTTCAAGCAGGATATCCCCAAGCTTTCAAACAATAATAAACACTTCATTCTCCAAATACAGTTCTCTGAAGTACTTGTTTCCTTCCAATTGAAATTAATTGGGCTTTAATTTTCAGGAGAAGATTCCATCTCTAATTTCAGACTTGGTTACAATGATGGACGTCAGAGACATTAAAACTGTGAGGTATCATTTACAAAAGGACAGATCGCCAAATGTAAACTGCTCAGTAAGTGGTCCTAGTGAACCTCTTGCACAAAGCTTATGAAACTAATAAACATATTTGATTTTCATAGCATTACCTAAAAACACCAAGAACATAACCCAAAGCAGTTCCAGCTGTTTCATGTATACTTGAATAATTTTGGAAACTTTCATTTCTGACGCACCCCTGAAGGGCCCCACTTGGATTATAAATGTTTTTGTTTTGGTTGGCAGAAGCCCCTGTACAATCTTTGATTTAATATCAGCTTTAAAGCAATAATAAAAATAATAATCTCACTCACATGCCAAACCACCCATGCTGCCATGGACCCCAGGGGAGGGACAGGCTGTGGGAATCCTGCTCATCTGTTCCCGTTGTGTTTTCTTAACTCTGAAGATTTGAAGATGCTGTAACAGAGATTTCCTTGCCCCATTGTCTGGGCAGCTGAATTCAGTAGCTTTCCATGATTAAGTAATCCCAGCACTGGCTGTTGTAGGTTGTGTGCAGTTGTTGCAATTCAGTGTAAAAGACCAGCCAAACTACATGTGATTTCTGAATATTAAAGATTTTTGGGGAATAATCATGAAACTTTTCAAAGTTAGGTACAGCAGCCAACAGAAAGAAGATAAATGTCTTGGCTGCTCACTTTTTAAATAGTTAAATTCTGAAACTCAGTGGGGTTTTATCCTCACATCTAGGAACTGGCAGTATTTAAAATGCATGGGATTTTTGTAGGCTTTTGCTTGCTTCTTTTTCCTTAAGGCACTAAAGTTCTCCTTCAAAAAAAGTCCAAAAATGGCAGAAAATCTGCCTGCAGCCTTTTTCTCCTGCTTGCCACTGCACAGCTCACTCACTCTCTTTCACCTTTCTTGTTTCTTATTTACAACATACACTTCAGCTCAAAGCATTTCCACTCCTTCCCACACATTACCCACTGGATGATGCTCCTCCACTGAGAGCTCCTGTGCAGGGAGCTGCAGGGGACAGAACCTTTACTTTCTATTGCTAAAAACCATATGGTTCCATCCCCAAACTCTTGCACACTCATCCCATTTGCTTTAGGCTGTGTTAGTCATCCTCTCCACACCCCTCAGCACTGATAAACTGAGGGATTACTCTTGGGGTTAAACAATATCACCTCGTATCTAGCTTAAATTTGTCTGATTTATGATACCTTGGACAAGTTTGTGTTTTCATCTTGGACTAGGCAAGTATCTCCCTTCTGTCTCAAATGACATGGCCTTTACATCATCTTTGTGCATCTTCTCCAAGACTTTCTCCACCTGACAGAGCAACCCAGCTCTCAGTTCTCCTGGAGCAGCAATTCCCTGTGCCTGAAATGAGAGTGAAATTCCCTGAAATGTGGCCTCATTTTGGCCACAGCTCTGCAAAGGCAGCTCTGGAAGTCCATGTTCATCTACAGAGCTGACTCACCACTGCAGGTATGACATGAAGCTTTTGCTTTTGTGCATCTGACTTGATCCTCCCATTAATTAAATCATATATTAAAATAACCCCATAAAACCAGGTGATCCAGAGCCATCTGTGCCTATGACTTCCTGTCTTCAGGAATCTCCATCTTTTTCTCAACAACAAACACCAATGATGTCTTTACATTTTTTTTTCCACATCATAGATAAAAATGTCAGCAAGGATTAAGACAAAAAAATTCTCTACAGGACTCTGGTACAAACTGCCCATTTTTACTCCACTTCATCTTTAGAGTGTTCACTTTGCATCATTTTGGTTTTCTACTTAGTATGTTGTATGGTATCAAGTCAAATGTCACAGAGAAACCTAGATTGTTAAATCAACACTATCACCCTCATTAAAAATAATCCCATAAAAAGATCCTGCAGTTTGACAATTTATATATTATAAATCTGAGCAGACAACTTAATTTTCTACAGTTCCAACCCACGCTGCTGTTTTTTTAAATCATGGCAAGCAAACTATTAGTAGAGGCAAAAAGAAGTTGTGATCAGCAGTAAGCAATTTACACCACACAAAAAAAAAATTACAACCTTTTGAAGCTAAACCTGAGAGTTAAACTGGGCACCACTGAAACCAGGTGTCTTGAGTTGCAGCAATAACACCATTTTAAGAACATCTACCTCAATCAGTAAGGCCCCTGATGAACCACTCACGTTCCTGTCACTGCCACCAGGAGCAAGATTCCTCATCTTCAAAACAATTACATTTTCAGAAAAGATACTTTCACATCTTTATTCCTCAGATTCCACCTTACTAATTGAAAATTTTAAAAATGGCTTTGACTCTGTGGAGAAGAGAAAGAAACAATAATATTCCCAGAGCTGTGGTGACATAAAGATATTGGTACAACATGAAACTCATTTTGTCACTATACAGCACTGTGTAAATAGAAAACGTAATTAATAAGGACAGGCATGTTAATTTTTGTTCCCTTCAAAACCTGCAGGCAAGGGGAGGAAGAGGGGGAATGACAATATTTGGCAATAGCAAGAAAAACAGTAGCAAATGAGACACTTTTCAGCTCTCTTAACCAGCTTTAGTAACAACTCTGAATAAAAATAAACTTATAAACACTTTCATACCCTTTAGAGTGCTCCATTTAAATAACATATTTAATCTAAGTCATATGTACCATTAAAACAATGCTCTTTTTGCCCTCAATATGAATTAAGACTATTAAATATGTACATGAAATAGTAGCCCATGCTAGAATGTCTCCAGAATTAAATTGTAAATAGGAGTTTTTTTTCTTTTTTTTTGGGGGGGTGGGGGTTGAGTGTTTTTGGGGTTTTTTCGTTGGTTTTTTTTTTCCTGGTTTGGTTTTTTTCTTACTTGAAGCCACAATGATATTTAAAACTAGGTCAAGCTTACAACACCCAACAAAAGTAAAAGGATCTGCAATTTCGTGGATTATTTTTTTAAGTATCTTTCTTTAAAATTTACCAGTAAAAGATTTTCCTTTTCCTTTGTGAAAATGACAAATACAAATTTCTCTATATCCCTGAAAACAAATGTCCACAAAAATAAGGTACCTGCTAAAACACAGCTTTTTTCCTGTCCTTGGGAGGCATTAGTGCTCTGACATTATACTTTCTATCAAGTAAAGCCACTCAAACTGTATGCAATCTAAAGAGTAACTCACTGAGCAAAACAGAGAATTTCTAAGCAAGTAAGAACAACCAATTATCCATTTTTTAGCAATAAATATGTATAAAAATACACAGGATTCTGGTTTGCTATACATATGACTAAAATGGATATACACAACAACCTGACATTGTCAGCAGCTGTCTTCACTTGCACTTATCACTTTCTAAATTCTAGCTGATGCCAAAGTCAACTTGTATTATTTTTTTAAGAATAAAACAGATTTAGAAAATTAAGGGAAGAAGGCATTACCTTCCCCTCAGCAGTCTGTTAAGCCTCTGATGGGCCTGACCCTTCCCATTTCCCCACCTGAGAGACAAATCCTCTGCCCCCAGACTGCTGCACAGTGATGGGAAAGCACCTTCTGCCAGCAAAATTGAGGAACCAGCCAGTTCAGTTTCTAACAAACTCTCTGCAGCCACTCCTCCCTCCATCCCCATTCTAACACTGGGTAGACAACACAGTGCTTTCCAATCACTCCAGGGACCTCCACCCTTATTAAAGTCACATTTTCACCTTGTAGCGTAATGCTCATCACCATCTTTGCAAAAACCTGCTTGCTGCTGGTTATGACTCGCAGATTTCCTGCATTACAGCTTTTCAATGAACAGTGATTTACCTAACTAAAAGTGCATTTATCAAGACAACCTCTAAACAAGTGTAAATTTGAAATTTAAATTCCATTTCTCTGATAAAACGCTGCAGCCAGATCAAAGAAATCAAAGCGGCGGGGTTGCTGCAACGCGTGAAAAACACCAACTCCAACTGGGAGAGCTGTGCAAGGGAAGAGCTGGGATACTTGGGAGAGGGACTGACAGCACCAAGGAGAAGTGAAACCTGACAAGGAAGAGACCTGTGACCACCCAAGAAGCCACCTTCAGCCTCTGATATAGCCATCATAAGGATCTCATGGAATAAGGGCACAGAGCTAAGGAAATACAGGATCAGACCTACAGAGCCTGGGCAGAGGAACCTCGGTGGTGAACCTTGATTTCAGCCAAGTCTGTCATAAATGAACCAGAGAAGATGTCTGGTTGGTAACAGGGCAAAATAAATATTAAAAGTGATTAATAAACAAATGCCACTCTACTAAAGTAATTGTCAATGCTGAATACTCTGGAGTGGCTTTGGATCCATGCACCACCAATGACAACCAGTGGAACAGCAATAACCTGGGAAGAAGGAACAGCCAACAAAGGATTAAGAGAAAATCTCACCATAAAATCTTGCAACAACTTTGGCTGGAAAAGAGAACAAGATCATCTGGTCCAACCCAACCTCCTCCTCCTAACAGGGCTTCAAAATGCAGTTTGTACAACACTACTTCCTAATGCTTTGAAAAATGGATATACTGGTCAAGAAGTCCAGGGAATGCTGTGAAGCTACAGAATCACCAGTGATGGAATGATGTGGTAACACAAGTAACAAGAAGATCAAATCCAAGTTGAAGTCAAGATTTATTAACAGCTAGTGATGAAAAGAGTCAAGAGATGGAAAGCTATTTGAAAATGTCTAAATAAACCAGTGTGGATTCCTTGAGGCACTCAAGAAGTGCTGGCATTAACAGGATGATGAAGGTGACAAAATCCTGATCGACTACCATGATCTGGCTGGATCAAGACAAAAACAGATTTGCAAACAGACCCAATAAACAAAATGAGGAGCTGGGCAAAAAATGCTGGTTTTTTTCTATAGGGCTTGACATCCTCATCTCTCAAAAATAAACCAGTGCTGTGAAAAAGCTAACAAAAGAAGTGTGTTGACTTAACAGTACTTGTCTTGAGCTGTGCACTCCTGGTGTCAAAAAAGGCATAACTATACCACAAAGAGCCTGTATCAGTTTTCCTTTTCTCTTATCTAGTGTGCCATGCATTGAAATGAAACTCAAAATTCACATTTGCTAAGGGACCAAGGCACCAGCAATGCTGAAGCTGCTGGATGAGCACCAAGGGTTAGCACTGAGCCAGGTGGGAAGGCAGTGAACTGGAGTTTCCAAATTCAAGCAGTAATTTCCGAAGAGTGGACCTACATCCAAGACAATCCCGGTTCAAAGGCTCCCATCAGACTCTTCCCACTGTCAGCACATGGGAATTCAGTGCCTCAGTCCCCTCCTGCAGCCTGAGGGACCAGCAGGAGCCTCCTGTCACTGCCAGCTAGAAAGTCTTTCATATTAGGACAACCTTCTGTCAGAATCCTTTTGGGACAGTGACAGATAATCACACTAAATTATGAATAAAAGAAGCAATGGCTTCTTTCTGGAAAAGCACCAAAATTGAGGGGGAAAGGCTCATGAAAGTATTTCTAATAGATCTCTGAAAAACTGTCTACAGCTTATCAGTGAACACATCTTGGCATGAAGAATGAGTAATTCCAAGAGCATTTGATATCTTGATATAATTTACATATATATAAATGTGATGCAAATGTATATAATGTGAATTTATAGAAACACAAATTTTTACTAGAAGGGCACAGAGCCAAACTAAAAGGGAACAATTGACAAGATGTAAAATACAGTTGCTCTTCCTGTGCCTCTTGCAGGGGTTTTCCTGATTCATGATAAAAGTATAAAGCAACACACATATTTTATTAATCAAAATATATTGCTGATAAATCTTCAGTGACTTTCCACAGCAGTTCCACAACTCCTGAATCACTTACTAATATTTCCTTTTGCTGCAACCTGGTTTGCTTCAAAAAAATACAGTTCCTCAACACTTTAAGCAATGAAACCCAGGCAGAAATCTGTTTATTGGTATCCAAATCCCCATAAAAAACAACATTCAGTATTTCCTTGCAATTGGCCCCACATTTTACAAACCCACACCACTATGGAGATATATAGTACAAGATATTTATTGCTACCCATCCAAAGTTTCTTGACTGTTGATTCTGTATCTGCTTCCCGGAGTCCTGCTGAACGTTTACATAAGATGATTGCTTTTTATCTTTCTGTATTTGCTTCAGACATGCCCTGACAACCACTTAGAAAAGTGGTATTTTCCTGACAAAATGAATCATTTGTCTTCTACCACCAAGTTGCAGATCTTTGTTACAGAAATAGAAAGGCTAGAACATGCCCTAGGAAGTCTCTTTCTCTGCTTTGAAATTACAGGGAGCAGATATACTCAATTTGAAAATCCTGTGATAAAAAAAAATTAAAATTAAAAAAAAAAAAAGTGGCACAATTTCCTGAAGCATGAGCTCATAATGGGAACAGCATACTGTGACAAGTGGATTGCAAGAGGAAAAATACAGCGTGGAATTGCACAACTCCTTTCTAAGTGAAAGTACTGACACCATGTTCTGCTGAGAAAACCTTTTGTGCCTCTGATTTAATGATAAATTTCATGTGATTTCTCTTGGTTGGAGGAATGGAACAGAAACAAAACCAAAACACTGTCCTGACGTGTTAGCATTAAACATCTCCTTTAAGAAATAAACTTTGTGTCTTTGATTGTTACATAAAAATCTATTTTCAGCCTGAATAAGAGGGAGAAAAAGAACAAGAAAATAACCACAATTATTCTCAAACCAAGAATCCATTAGAGGTCTAAAAACATGAAGGAGAAATCCTTTGTAAGGAAGAAAATAGTTCGATTTCCAGCCCTACATTCCAGTTTTCACCACCTCTCCTTGGCAAACTGTGGTCAGTGCTAAACTCCTACTCACCCAATGCATCTAGAACAGTCTCACCCTCCTCAAACTCTTGTCCTTCACAGTGTTAACCACTTCTGACTATCCCAAGGTTATCACTTCCTAACTCTATTTTCTGCAATGCCTTTCCTTCCCAGAAATGAGCCCTCCTCCTCTAACATCCACTTAGGCTCAGATCCTGTTCTTTCCTCTGCCCATCCTGTTCCTTGATCTGAACAAACTCCATCACTCTTACGCTGACAGCTCACACTCTGAGTTTCTCCAAGGTGAAACTAGTATTAAATTTTGCAAAGGTGCAGAACGTGCATTCAGTTACAACCAAAGCAGAACCATCTCTTTTCTCTCCATCCTTCCTGGAGACCTCAGCCATCTATAATTTTTCCCCTTGGCAAATAATGCCTTCAGGCCACTGCTTCACAGCAGAGCATCAACAGAAATTTGTCCTTACTCTTCCTGAGCCTTTTTGGACAGATATAAGTTATGCTGTTTCTATTCTGCAAGTTTCAAAGCTGAGGAGGAGCAGCATCTTCTTATGACCATGAAATCATCTACTACAATTTTCCCCAATGGCTTTTATGATAGCCACATTCCCCCACCAAGCTTTTGCCAAATACTTGGTATTTTCTTCCCTTATTCCTTTCATCATCTCTCTCTTGAAGCCCCTCCATTTAATTGGCTTTAGCAACTCAGGCACAACTGAAGGAGTTTTTTCCCCATTCATGTGTAAAAGATGTAATTGCAGTTGCTCGCCTACATTTTGCTTACTGAGGATACAGCTCACCATTTTCCAGCTCACTGTACTTGCCTTCAAGCTTTCTGGCTTTTATAGACAGCATTATTCCTGCATATGTCATCTTTTTTCCCCTTGACAAAAAAAAAAAAAATCACCCACTGATGTCTCTTTGCTAGAATACAACAAATCACAATTATTAGCCAACAATATAAATGTCCACCACAGGAAAAAAAGCAAATCTGGGGCTTTTCCTTCTCTGAAAAACTCTTTGGTTTAGAGTTGCTTCCTACTTCTAGCCTGTTTCATCTGCCAGTTGAAATACAGAGTGACCTCTCCATATGGCACTTTCAACATACAGAAAAAAGATACAGATGCACAAATGCTTTGTCTAAAGCATGGACAAACTGGAAAGCATCCTTCAGTTCCAATTTATTGTCTTTGCACCAATACTGTAATTTAGAAAAATTAAAATGTTCCAAAGTTTGTTTGATAATAACTAACATTTCTAAAGCAGTTTTTCAGATGCTCTTTTTGAAAAAAATGGACTATATACATCTTCAGTATTAAGCAAAAGGGTTTTTATGAAGAAAAATACCAGTTACTGATGTCTATCCAACAATCAAATGTGCCCCTGTGTGGGCTGTACACACTCACTCTCATAACAGATCTGCTGATGACTGAGCTACTACTTTCAGAGAAATTAACTTTTTTCCTTCAAAATCCTTCAGAAAGTTGGGTGGGTTTTTTTTAGCAATAATCCCCAAACATTTCAAATCATGTGAATAAAGATCTCAAGTTATTTAACCAAAATAAAACAGACATAATCAGAGAGAGAACAGTCTTTTTATTTTCATGAAAAGGACAAAGGTTCAATACCACAAAGTTCAAACCCATATGGAGAAACAGCAGGATGAAGTCTACTAATATGTCCTAAAATCTGAAACGTAGCCTTGGTTTAAAATAAAAACCCAACCCCTCAGATGCTTCTGCTTCATCCTCTGCATTCAAGAGCTGAAACCACAAGATGTACAAAGCTAACTATTCTACAATATGTTTGTACCCACAAGCACTTTTATAGATCTAAAAGCATGAATTTACTGTTTTTCTGGAGGCAAAAAAATAAGATCATCTTCCCAAGGTGTTGCACTCCCCCTCTCCATCAGGGAGCACCCATCCCATACATTGCCTTTCTTCTCCAAGCAGTGTCCAACCTCACAACCAACCCATCTCCAGCAAGGGATGCAGGTCAGGGATCTCTCTCCCAACACCTCAAAGGCCACAGCTGGATGAAGGGAATCTTTAAAAGCAACCAGGACACACTGCTCCCACCAAATAAATTTCCAAAGTGGCTGAGTTCAATGTGTCACAGGGATGTAAAAAGCTCCTGCTCAGGCCATTTCCTCCTCAACAAGAGAAAAGCTTTTCTTGCAGGCTCAGGTGACAAGCAGGTGATGTTGGGCATGTGTAATCCAAGCACAGAGGCTGTTGGGAATATTAATCCAAGGGGCTCCACCTGTTCAAGAGCAGATGGGCCACCAGAATTCGGAAAGCCCCATGAGGGCTTTAAGAGCATCCAAAAATGTGGCACCATCCCCTGATCAGGACACAGCAACTTGGCTCCATCAGGAAAAGAAAAGCAAATAAAATTGAATTTTGCAGAAAGCAGATTTGAACAATGCTAGTGTGGTTTGTCCTTCCATCTTCCATGACAGCAATGCCACGACATCTGTTTGAAGAAGTTTCTCTGCAGCAGCACCTTCATACTGTAACTTGCTGCACGTGCTTATCTCCAGATGTTAAAATCAAGTTAATCTCTCAGCAGAAATGCACAGATTGCTGTCCTTGGACCATGTGCACCACATCCCATGCAAGGCTCACTGACACCTCGTGATCACCAACCAGAGGAAACAAAGCACTGCAAGGTAATAACAGAAACTGGAGGTGCACATGAAATGCTCCTTAGGAATAAACTCAGAATATCTGAAAGAAAAAAATTATGTCCCATTATGCCTCCTGGATATGCTCAAGGGGTACTTAGCTCTTTGTTTCCCCACAATGGGTTGATCCATCCTTTCCCCAGCTGCTCTCACAAATGCATCCTGTCCCATACTAAATTCAATGTACTTAAGATGTACTTCATCCACTAGAGCATCCAGTAGAGCATCCATCTGTTCTATTCCCACTCTGGTCCAGCTCCCACCTGGCTGGCACAGCCCAAAATCTTATGGCAGAAGATGGGCATGGCAACCTGGGGCTCAGCTGGGAGCTTTCCACTGAGAGCCTGCCAACATTTCCTTGAATCCATTCTTATGTACCCACAGCAACTGTGAAATCACTATCAATTATGCCCTTTTGCCTGACCCACTTATCTCAGAATTGCAGTATTTGGGACGGGCTGAAAACAGAAAAAAAAAAAGAGGAGGGAAGCTGCTCATTTTGCTTCCTGGTCAACTCCTTTTAGAAAAGCCAACTCTGTTCTGATTTTCTCCACTATTTTTTTCATCTGTCTTTCCTTTCCTCTTCAACTTCTCTTCTGTATCTTCCTTTTGTTTCTCTCTGCAAGAAGAGGAAGCGGGTTAGGAAAAAGGAACGATGGAGAACGCTGATCTAAATTGCTTCACATCTTCAAATATGTGGAGAGAAAATGATGGGGCGTGGGAAGGGAATGAAGCCCTGTGGGTTTTCTTTTCCAGATGACTTTCTTTCCTTCTGGCTCATGACTGAACGAGATATGAGAGAATAAGAACTGCTGGAGATTTTGGCAAATATTGAAAAGAAGAACATGCAACTACAATTATTTGGAGAATAAGAAGCAAATGCTAAAAAAAAAATAACTCCCCCCACACACAGACTATGGTCTCTTTCCAGAGGGAGAAGATTTTATTCAGTCTGAATTAAATGTGTTTATTTTTCCCATTAATTCAAGCATGGATTTCATATAAAATTCACAAATACCTATGTCAAATACAGCAAGGAACACCAGCTTAGAGACATCAGAAAGCATTCTTTTATTATAAGAGAGAAGACACGCGATTCAGTCTCCTGAAGGATGACAAGGAACCAGAAAGAGGTGAAAAAACAACCTTAATATTGCAACTAACAATGTTAAAATGTTCTTGCCAACACATTAGGAGGCAGCACCGTGCTTTTTTTTTTTTTTAAACACTGATTTCTGCACCGAAAATAGATTAAAACTGACCCTGGTTCCGTGCACTGCTGTCTGGATCAGTAATTTCTGGTTCAGAAGAAGGAGACCTCATGATAAGAGCAGAGTACCTGAGCATGGCTGGGTTTGTTCCCACAGAACCTGAGCTGTCCCCCAGGTACTGGAGCAGAAGGCACCGTGCTGCAGCTGCCCAGAGATGCACATTCCCTCTGAAATGGCTCACACGTCCTCCCTCATCACCCTGGCACACACCAACACTGCCAAGAGAACTGCAAACCACCAACAGTGAACACAGGCACAGAAAGTGAATATTTATTTACACATAGGCTGTTCTTGAGATGTCCTTTCAGGGGTTTGTTTTCTTGCTTGTGACCTTTGGGAAGGAAGGACACGTTCAAAACCTCAGTCACTGTTTGCAGAGGTGATACCATCCGTGCAATGGACACAGGCCATGTACCTGATTATTTGCCTTCACCAAATGCATCAGAGAAAACAAATTGTTTGGTTTTGACTCGTTTAAAATGGAGGTATCTTTCACCAGGAGAAGAGTTTTCCATAGGAACAGGGTTTGCACTTTGTGACGTTTTAAGAAAGACCTAAGAAATAATATAAAATAACAACTATTTCTGCCTCCTGCCAGGCTTGTTGGGAGTATTTTAAAACAGCTTAGCTAAAATAAACCAACTTTTTTTTTCCCCTGAACAGATTTGCCATCAGGGAACCAAATCCTACCCTTATAAGGCTACAGCAAAACAAAAGTCCCCAAAAAAGTACAAAATATAGTCCCTTTTTAAACTCAGGAAACAGGACTATTAACATACAACAGGTTTAAAATCCATTTCTTCAGAATTAGAAATAGTCACATGCTATAGAAAATAATGTTCCCAAAGATCACCTTCTGGTCCTTCACTCCACTCCTCTCCATCTAGTGAGATCTTAAACTGTTAGAGCTACAAAGCTAAAGCAGAGATTTTAAATCCACAGACAGTAATCAGACTTTAGCCACTGCAATGTTTTACACACACAAACATGGTTACTTTTACCATTAAAAAACTCAAACTGTTATGGCAAAGCAGAAATTATTTAAACAACTTCACCTACAAGCACTGATCCTGCCTCAGTATTAAAACCCCAATATACACAAAGAGAAAGAAAAACCCCATTGTGTTAAACAATGGAGAAAGATCTTAAAAAATAATGGATTCTAAAATAGTTTACAATAATCTCAAATAATGTCTGTGCTAAGCTAACATAGAAATCAAACTATTTGGAAAACAAAAATCAATGTTAAAGATTAATGTTTCAGTTCTCTCCAAGGCAGGACAAATTGCAGGGAAAAGAGGTTGAAAAGCCAAGGGTTTTCTTTTCCATTTTACCAGATTTCTGCTGTGGACCTTATTCTATTTGAGAAGTTGCATGAGAAGCAAATTTCTCCAAAGCTGAGCTGAACCTCACTCAAGGTTAAGCGAACACCAAACACAGACCACTTCCTTTGGGTTCTTGGTATAAAAACAAAACATTACCAAAATAAGCAGCAACTAAGGATGCTGATACAGCACTCATACGAGCACTTCCATGGCTGATGTCTGCAGAGTTCCAAGCCTGGGTAAGTAAACTTTAAGGGATCTTGAGAAAAAAAGTTATTTTCATCCTCTTTTCTCATTACCCGACACTACGAGCTGAGTGGTGCAAGAGATTTTACTGTAGCACATACAAAAGCAGCGGCACACCAGTGAGCACTTCATTAATTAAAAGCCAGAAAAGGAAGTTTGCTAAACGAAGCAAATGTTCTTATCACTCCTATCTATATTCATTAAAACTGACAGGAAACCAAATATCACCATCTGTCTACTTGCAATAAAGACACTAAAAACAGCTCCGGGGTAGAAGAATAATACAAAGTATAAAACTGCAGTTTTTCAAGTTTCGGTTTTAAATGGACAAGAGAGAAACTGATGTCAGATGAGGGAGAATGAAGGATGACAAGGAGCTGGTACATGAGACTGACAAAAGAAATTACATGCTTTAGAATATAAATTGAAGCCCCTTTGAAATCACAGAAAACAAACAACAAACTCAAGTTTGCCCCTTCAGATCAATGGGTCTGGAAAAAGCCAAGTGTTGCAATGGCAGCTAATTTGCCTATTTAGACATAACTGCTACCAAAAACAGTCAGAAAACTGTATTATGCAACATAAACTGTGAATTTTTAATGGTCAAACAAGTCCCAGGAAACACTTGTGCTTTATTATGTCCTGATGCACTCTCTTCAGATTTACAAGAGATCATTCTTTTAATTATTCCTATATTTAGATTTTGCTTACAAATCAGCAACTTGGTATAAAATTAAGTAAGATTTGATGAAAGGAAAAGGATGACAGAGGTATTAACTTAAAAAAAATATTAGGGTTCACACCAGCAGTGGAGGAGGTCAACCGAAGGTCACTGACTTAAGGTACTTTCCAGCATTTGTACAATTCTTACCTTCTAGTAATCCCCCTTTTTTTTTTTTTTTTTCTGCACAGCAGGGGAGAGGAAAGAAAAAACAAATAGTTGGTAATAAGATATTTAATGACAGAAATGAAAATAAACTACTGCACACACTCTCAAGAGCACAACTCCCCGTCGTTAATTCTGCACCATTCCCCAGCTGCATTTTGCATAGCAATGAAAAGCACTTCCAGTTCCTCCCGATGCTGCATAAAATATTAGCTCCACAGTCACAGTTTTTAAGACTAAATAAGGCTAAAGTAATTTAAGGCTGAGATAAACAGGAAAAAAAAAAAAAGAATAAAGAAAATTCATTGTTAAAAGTCTCCCAGCCCCCTGTGGTGCCGAGGTACCGGAGCACATATGGTGCAGAGCCGATCCCTGGGACCTACAGGAAGCACAAATGGGGTCAGGGGAGGAGGAGCAAGGGAGTTCAAGACTAAATCAAAGCCTTATTGATTTTTATTATTATGTTCCTCCAGGAAGGTGCTTTTTTTTGTTGTTTGTTTGGGGGGGTTTATGTGTTTTTTTTTGGGGGGGGTGTTTTTTTTTGGTTTATGTTCTGTCCTAAGAACAATAATTTATACCTTAAAAAAGGCTCTCATTAATATTCTATGAGAATGCTTTTTTAGCCTCAATACAATTACAGCAAAGCAATTATTACTCTTCTCTTAATACTTTAACAATACTAGGAGAACTATTAACAGCTCAGCATAATGAGGCATTTGTGAAACAGAATTGTAGGGCTATTTCTGTTTACTAAAGAACCCACAACAGAATTATACAAGTTAAATAAAATCTGAGTGTAAAAAAGTCACTATAAACTGACGTGCAAATGTACCATCAGATTCCTCCCTGATTCTGAGGAATCTCCTTCTGAAAGTCAAGTTAATACTGTAAGGATACAGGAAAACCAAATCTTTTTAAGTGAAGGTTGAAATTCAAGAATAAATTCTCTTTTACGTTCAATATATAACGGAGATATCTATTTGTGCATGCCAATGAAATCATTGGGATGCTTAGAAAGGTTTTGGTAGGCAAACGTGGAATATAACAGAAGAGAAAATACAAAACCATCCATAAAAAAGTCCTGAGTGTGCTATAAAAATGCATCCAGGCTGATGCTGGGGAATGTTTGTTTATTCTAAGGTAGTTATACAGCATCTAAAACACACCAGAAACATTGCTGCAATGTGAGAGAAAAGTCAGTGTTGACATGTTATCTTTATAAACCTTTTAATAAAAAGCTGCACAGTAAGGGCAGCAAGCATAACCCAGATTATTAGGTTTTGGAAAATTTTATCTATGCCCTGTTAGTGCTCCCATTTTCCTACTGAGAGTAGTAACTGTGGAAGTTGCATTTAAAATTATTTTCTAAGAGAAAGCAAACGAATACTCAGGTTCTTCAGGAGCATGGATAATCAGTGGAAAAAGTGAAATTCTCTGGCAAAAAGAGAAAGCACAATTCAGTCCTGTAGTCCTCCTGTCCACAGCTGCCACAGTAACAGCATGCAAATCAAAGCATCTTCCACAGCACACAGTGGAGAAAACCAGCCCCAGACTCCAGGCTCCTTGGATTTGAGAATGCCAGGCTGGGAAAAGCCTTCTTGGGAACTGAGAAAAGATCCATTTCCTACAATCCTCTTAAAAAGGTAAATGAAGGTGAATCCTGAAACACGGTGTCTTAGTCCCTCCCATTCCCATACTGGTGAAGCTGCTTCTGCACTGTGTTCCTTTAATTATGGGAAACTTGGTTCTAATATCATATACATACAACACTACCAGTATTATTTATGTTTATTTATATACATATATATGAAAATATCAACTTATTAAAGACCAGTATGGGATTTTTTTTTTAAATCTTGTACCCACCTTTTCTATGAGCTGATAAATCTCCTTTGCCTAGTCTCCAGCCACAGATGAAGCTGTCCCTTCTGTAAGGTACCACCAAGCAGCCCCTTTTCCTGGTTGTACCAACACTCCTTCTTGCTCACAGGATTACATAAACTGTGTTTAAATTCAGGATGGGTTTTTCCCTTTTGTACTCAAATGCATCCTCTTCTCTTCATCCTGACACATACAATAAGCCCTGGATTTGTCAGGTTTGATCCTAGCTTGCAGTATGACTTATTTTGGTGAGCAGTTCGCTTTAACACCTCCTCATCCACTGCAACACCTCCTGGATATTATTCTTGAATTTGCTTTAGATAGTCAATAACAGTTTTCCACACACCTTTGTAAAAGCTTCCCTAAAAAAATCTCCTTTTAAGTGACTGCTCCAGTGACAATATCCCAGTCACAACGCCCTCGTGTCTTTTATTTAAAGTACAGCACCATCACCTCTGCACACCAGTGATGTAAGGCTTGTCACGCTTTTGCTCTAGAGCATTAAAAAACCTGACCCAAAACCAAGTCCATCCTAAGTGTACCTTTTAATCCACACAAAGCCAAAATAATTTATTGCTATTTACATTGCTTTAATAGCTTTTTTGAATTGCTATTTAGATGGCCTTAGTAGTAATGACTGCAGCAAGCTGGAACAGGTTTGCCACAAAAGAGAACCCAGGGCAGCACTAAAAATAAAACCTGGTTGTCTTGAAGCCTGGGAAAAATACAGCAATGCTCCAAGGGTGTCAGTACAAACCTGCAAAACAAATTTTCTACTCAGACAACATTTCTTATTCATCAATTTGAATGGACAGATATTTACAGATGGAGAATAATTCAGTTTCTACAGGCTTCTTGGACACTCCCATCATCATGCTCCCCTTTCCCATGTGTTTTTGCTCCCACACTTAATTTGTCTGTCCTCTACCATCTTTCTTGCCTTGAACCAGGCTCAGGCCAGCTATTTCTCCATGTCCTGGTTTTGCCTTTCTCTCCCCATGCCCAAATGATGTGATGCAGGTGATGGCTGATCCCCCCAGGGCAAGGTCTCAGTAAACTCCAGTGCAGGAGGGTCTCACCTCTTGGCTAACAAGCCAACCTTTTTCTGCCATTTCTTTACACCATGCAGTAATTATAGTCCCTTTTTTCCCTTTTTCCAGCCCATACCATTGTTTCTCTCTCTTTTACATACTATCCATTACTTTTCAGGGTATTTTTTCCTTTTTTATCATCCTATCACTAGCACAGTCTTAAGGAGAAAGCTGAGGCTGTTAAGTGTCTCACACCTGTCATTTCAGCATTATGATTAGGAAGCAGATTCTGAAATTTCTGATGCCACCATAAAACTGGTAAACTAAGAAATCTCACCTTAGATTCCATTACTTTATCACTGTTCTTGTATGCTTCCACAGATACCTGCTGATCACCATCAGAGACAGGATATTGAATTGTAAGTGCTTGCTCTGAATCAGAACAGCTGTTCTTACAGATTTATTGCTAAAACAACATGGGTTCTGCCAGACCTAAGAAAATCAGCAAGAAATAAAGTTACAGACTCTTGTATTTTGCTACAAGTAGCTTTGGTATTTGGAAATTCCCTTTCTTTATGTTTGTTAGACTGCTATGCAAAGAGAGTTAATTCTGGTAAAGATTTACACATATGTAAAGTACCCAGATGATTTCTTTGATTGTGATAGGAAACATTTAGATATGAAATTCAGCACAAAATACTTTTCAGCTTCTGAGAAATATGGGTGAAAATACTTTGAACATGATTATGTTAAGAGTATTGTCCTTATTAACATAAGAAAGAAAAATGATTTATTGGAAGACACTCGCCATTTGAGGTATTCCATACTGTTTTCCAGTGTTATTTTCCCAGAGACACCAAGAATGGTTTGGTTTTGTGGTTTGGGTGGGGTGGGGGAGAAGGTTGTTGATGTTTTGGGAAAACATACCAAAGTTTGATTTGTTTGCTTGCTGATCCTCAGCTACAGCAGAAAGTGGCTGCTGGCAGACCTAACTTCAAAAGCCAGCTGCAGGAGAAACTGTCATTATTTCATCTATTCAATCTAGAATTAAAAAAATGTTTTTTCCAAAAATGTATAAAACAAACAAAATTTTACAAATATTCAAAATAAACAGCAGAAGGTTTCCTCAATGGCCAAGTCCCAATCCCAGTTGGCCAAAACCTTCCAACCACATACCCACCCCTGGGTTTCAGATCCAAGTTAAACTCCACTCCCCACCAGTCTTATCTTGCCAAATTCAGAGCAGAAGGAAAACATGCAGAGGACTCCAGCACAGGCAGAGCACGGACACACAGGGCAGCACTCCCAGGGGCCTGCTCTGCAGTTGGATTTTATTAAGGAATGCACACGCTTCCATGCTCCAGTCAGAAATATTCAGGGGCTCCAGCACAAGAACAGTAACTCAACCACCCCATCTCCTTGCCTGTATCATAAAATAAACACAATCTCCAAGATGGACTCTATGGATTTATGTCCTTTGGAAAGAATTTAGTAATTGGAGAGGGAAAAACTAAAACCACAAGTGAAGTGAATGGTTCAAAATGTGCAGTAAATAGTTTTGAAAGCAATATTCTCATCTGGGAGTATTGCAACAGATGTTTATTGTGAGCTACTGCAACAGTTAATCCAGCTCCAAGCCAGATTACCTCTTTGCCTTTGGAAACAAGCCTTTTTTCCAGGGGCAATTTACAGAAAACAAGGGGATGTGCCAGAACTGACAGCAAGCAGTTAAGTTAATGGAACAGGAGGAGGAAAAAAAAGCCATAAAACTCAACCAAATAAACTGATATCCGGCCCAAAAGACTTAGATGAAACAGGTGTATGTGTGGGTGGGATTGGAAGGAAAAAAATAAAGAAAAAATGTTTAAACAAAGCCTCCATTGACATTCTGGTCACTGAAGTGGGTACACACAAAATGAACCAAACAATATTTTTGTACAATTCAGCAAATAATGGATTTTTTTTTTTTTGAGAGGATAGGAAATATGTTTCTTGAACTTGGGTTTCAAAATGTGGTGCCAATAAGCCACAGTAACAACTCATAGGTTATTCTTTTCCAAGATATTCTGAGGAAGAATGAAAAAAGGAAGGTACGAAACTACGTATGCAATCTGGTATTTACTCTGTAAAGATACAAATGCAAATCACAATTTAAAGCATCATTATTTAAAGCTGAAATTACCATTTCTTAACAAATAAGATCCCTGTTTACAAAATTTCCTAAAAGCAAGTGAAGGGCTAGTAAGTCCATGCCCAGAGCCATTCTTCTGCTCCTGATTTCACAGGCATTTAATTTTGAAAAAACCTTGAGCATACACAGGTTCTGTGAAAAGAGTGAGCAGTCCAAAAGAGTCCAAAGATCCTTTCACCATCCAAAAGAGACCAGCAGGAGAGGTAAGGGCACCATGATGTCAGTGCACTCACCTGAGCATCACCTATGGCTCCCCCACCCCTGGGACCACACTGCACCCTGGCTGCCCCAGGACCCATGGAAAACTGCTGGGAGGCAGAGGTGGTTTTGAGGATTTGCAGCCCTGCACAGCTTACATGGCTACCTGTACCTTTGACATGAAGCCCACACCTTCCCCTTCGTACTCCCAGCTGCAGTAACAGAAGAGTGAGAGTCACAAATTCTGGAAACTTTGGTCTAAACTTCCTTCCTTACTGAAGAAAACCTCAGCTTGTTGGTTGTTTCGGGTTTTTTAAACAGAGAGAAAAATAAATGCCAATCTGTCAAGTGTAAAAAAGATGTAAAGAGATTTTGTTCCTCTAATTGCTCAGCAGAACAATAAATGAATAAAAAGCTCTAGGAAGTCCTTTCCACTCGGCAGTGTTTTTGCTGGTAATGCAAACCAATTTTTCTTGGTACTTCTCTTCATCAACAAAAACAACAGCTACCATTACCAGTCCTTTCATATTTCATGAAGAGATTGATGTTATTTATTCAACAAAGTCTTTATAAATATTCCTTCCCTTTTAAAAAGACCAATGACCACAGAGACATGTGCCAGCAGTACCTCTACTCAGCCCTTGGCCCCTTCCAGGCCATTGGAACAGACACCCATTACTCTGTTGACTAAAATACAACCATTTGCAGCTTGTCTTATGAAGATTTTTTCCCCTATATATCAAAAGTCATAAGTGTCAAGGGAAAGGTTTTGTTTTCTAAATTTTTTAGTGTTCCAGAGAAATATACTGACATTGCATTCCGCAAGTCTTGCCAAGAACGTCTTTTGTGTTCACAGCTTCTATGTTGATGATAAATTTTGAACACTAACAGTACAAAGTATGATTTAAATCAGAGCCTAAATCATAAATGTAAAAGTAATTTAAGCTAGTGAACTGGAAACCTTAATTTAAATAATCTCATTTTGCCAATATAGTTTTCCTAAAGACCTATTTGCTTTCAATTGTTGTTAGTTCTCATTGAGAAGGTAAATAAACTACATGCATCTATTTAAATGATTATGAAGTCTAATATATTCTACATCTTTTATTTTTACATTTTATTAAGTAGACAATTTATTAGGCAATTATTTTTTTAACTACGATTCCTAAGTGCTTCAAAAATATTTAGTGAGTCCTAAAGCACCTTTTATAATGACAATTATCCCCATTTTATAGAAGGATAACCCAAAGAAGAGACAGTTAACTAGTCTGGGCTCTTTCCTTCACCACATTAAACTAGCTCTAAGGTGACATGATCGATCTCCACTACAACAGCAACCTGTTACATATAACTTTTCACTCTGACAGAGCAATTGTAATAATTTGCAATTATTAAGAGATCAATTAGAAGCAAAGACTCAGGTAGGAGCAGCAGAAGGCGGCTGAACTAAATATCTGTACAAGAATCAGGAGGTTTTGCTGGATGGTTTCACCAAGACATGACACTTGGAATTATTTTTACTTCATCTCCTAAAACGTGGCTGTAAAGGCAGCACACGGCACAGCCTGCTGCTGTCTCCACAACACCACAGCTTGCTCGATGAGCAACCTCAATTATTTTACCCTGAATGATGGCAGAAATAGCAGCGAGCACTGAGGTGGCTCACACAGCCCAGGAGAACGAACACGCCAGACTTGCCAAGTTGTACAACCTCTAGTTTGAGTACTCGTTTCTTAAAATTGTGCCTCAAAATTTGCAGGCTGTTGTGCCAACAGCACCTAGTGTCAATGTTTCAGTACCATTTCCACATATGGATGCTGCTCATCCCAGGCTGAGACCTTACACTTGCACAGTTTCTTTCCTGAGGGACAGCAGCGGCCTGGAATGTTTACTAGTCAAGACAAGCCATGTATGAAAAGTGGGAGAAGTGGTACAGTATTATTTTTAACATTTTTTTCACAGTCTATCATCATTGTGCCCATTTTTCATTGTGCCCTAAGTTGCCCCATGATGGGAAATTGCATCTTTCCAAAAGCACCTCCTGATTTCTCCTCCCAAGCCAGCCCTTACCAAGGAGGAGGAACAGCAGCATCTCTCAGGCTACTTTACCCCCTGTGAACTTGCCTCTCCTGGGATGGACATAAAAATGTTAGCAGTTAGATAGATATTTATGACCATCTCTGAGCTTAGCCAGGAGTGGTGAGAGGCACTCTCCACCCCATGGTGCAGGAAAATAAAACAGTAAAACACACAGTTGTCTATGAAGAGACAAATTTGATAGGAGTAACCATATAAAATGCCAGCTCTTCCCTTCTGGTAAGAGGGTGACCACCACAGGGATGTAAAACAGAAGAGTCTCGAGGAGACAACCCATTGCTTTGACACTGCAGGGTCCATCCAGCTGGATTCCCCCTCTCACTGCAAGTCCTCATCTACAGTTTCAGGAAATAGAGAGCTGTTCCATCCAAAATCAATTGCAACACTGCGTGCCAGACCCCAAACCACACCCCATCAACAGCGCACACACACCAAGCGTTTTTGCCTACACACAGGCACAGGGAGCAGGGGGATGAGCAGGACTGCAGGAGCAAGAACGGGACGAGGCAGCTGCGGGTCAGGAACCTCGCTGTGCCCAAGCAAGGCCCCCTGCTAAAGCGAAACCGAAAGGTTTCACACTCCCAGCCAGCAGCAATTCCTGCCCGCGTTTCCCAAGGAGATCCACCAAGAGAATCCCTCCCTGTGGTGCTTTCCTGACCAGCAGGCAGGCTCCAGCCCATCCCGCCCCGCCGCCAGGCTCCGGGCACGATGCGCTGCTGCGGGAAGAGAGCGGGCTCCGATGGGACCGCCGGTCCCGAAAGGCAAATGTTGTGTAAATACATATTTCATCAAAACAGTTAATTGTGACAAGAAGACTATAAAAATCCTTGTACCGCTTAAATTATTTCTCCACTTAGAGCAACTCTACTACCAGGAAATGTTACACATTGCACTTTATAACCAACTGGCAGCGCTCAGTGATAACATTACAGCTCTGTTAAATAACAGATATAAAAATCACAGATCTTTAGCAACTACAAATTAATTTTTCTCCCGTCATTCAGCATAACCATTTACAAACAAACATGCCATGCAATTGTCATTAAAAGTTTTCCAATCTAGCGCTGCATGTGTTTAAATATGAAAATTTTACTTCTGAAATAAACATTGCTGCTATCAGGGAAAAGTGCTACCATAAGTCACATCACTATAAGACAGAAACTACCACCATGAAGATTCAGTAATCCCTCACATTACACTACGGAAATGTTTTCTCTCCATCCATCAAGGTCATGATAAAAGGAAATAAGCAAACAAAAACCAACTACAAAGCAACTAGACAGCACCTGCTAAAACTTTGATTGTTTCAGACCCACCAGTAAGTAAAATAAGGAATTCAGGGACCGTTTTCTAATGAATTATCCACATTACTGTCCCCAAACCTCCAAGAATCTATGTTTAGCAAATTCATTTTATCTATGTGAAGCTTCTTGTGCACACTTGAGTCTGTTATCCAACTTATACAATTAGGAAAAAATATAACCCCCAAAAAACCAACTAAGAAGACTGCACTTTTTTCTAAGCCGACCTTTATAATGTTCAATTATTCAAAAAAACAAATGTTTATTAAGAGTTTATTATCAATTCATACTTGGAAAATACATTTTTTAGTAACATGTATCTCCTTTAGATATTAAGTCTACACTTTGCAACATTTAGAGTAAGAAACAACAAGGTTTTCACAGCTCCGTGATGTCACAGGATCTGTACCTGTAGCAATCCAACACTGTGCCAAAGGGAAAGGAAAGCCTTCATCTGCTCCCCCTCACCTGCCTGGGTGAGGAAACAAGCAGGAGGCGTGGAGGGTAACTCAGTTCTGCAGTGTTCACATCATCTTTCATATTCCTGTTACTGCCACAGGCAGGCAACGCCTGCCAGCCTGGCTGCAGTTTGTTTACAGACTATTAGAAACCAGAACTCGCCACTTAGGCTAAAAAAGTCTCACTAGGTATCCTACAGACGTGGACCTTTTGTCTTTTATCTCAGGATGTTCTGAAAAAAGTTTATGTAATGCATGAAAATTACGCATGCTATTATGTAACAAAATCAAAGTGCCATAAAATGTACACAGGGGTACTGTGTACATTTTCTACTTTTCTACTTTCAAACAGCAGTTGCTGAACTGTAGCTGGCTTCATTTTAGAAGTACAGATCACTTGTACAAATAGCATTTATTTAATCATAATAATAATAATAATTTACACATAAGTCTCTGAACTTCTCACCTACTCAAGTAATCACAATCACTTCATTATAGCACACTGACAAATTCAAGTTAAACTCCCTGGGTGTCTCTCATTTCAGACGATTTGGGTACACGATCAAAGAACTACAGGTGCACAGTTTTTCCCTGGGAGATGACAAATCACCGGTGGTGCAACAGGTACTGTTCCAATCCATCATAATTTTTCCCAACCAGGATCCCCCTGCCACGGTCCCTGTCAGCAGTCAGGATGTTTGTGCACCCATGGGTGCTGGGGCAGAGGTGAGGACACACGAGCCTGGGGCAGTGGAGCTCCTCTGGCCACTTCCCACACCCCAGAGGAGCAGGGGCTGCTCCTGCTTGGTAGGGCCAGACTGAAATTCTTCCATCCCTCCATGTAAAAACCTGTATTGATTCTCACAGCTTCAGGCTAGCAACAAAAAAATTAAGTTTTTAGCCTTAGCAACAGAGCTGGCCCCACAAGCATCCTTCTGCCTCGGCAATGGCAAAGAAGCAAGGGGTTAATCACACATGGAGATGGTAAAGCACACTGACTACACCGACAGAACCATTGATTTTAACCCAAATTCTACATAAGGCACCTTAAAGGTTCAGTGGCAATTTTTGTTTGAAGCAAACATTCAAGCACTGATTTCTAAATGGCCATAATCAATTATTTCTATCCAAAATCTCCACTTTTCACACACATCACAGAAATAGTCTAACAATTATACTACAGCTTCCAGTACCATCTCCAGCTGGGGATGCTCACAGTGTATTTAAATTCCCAGCTAACTACTAGATGGCACAGAAAGCCCAGGATCCAGTCCTAACTGCAGCCTTACGCAGAGAAAAAAGTTGCACAATCTGTCAGCAGATTTCTCTGTCTGAAAACCTATCTCCATCAGAAATAAGTTTTGCCATGAAAACCACCAGGAAACGCAAGATGTTAAAAACGTGGATATGGTTTTCATAAGATGCTAAATATACAGAAGAAATATAATAAATACAGCTGATTGTAAAACGCCTCATGAAAAAGAGATATGTTGCAAAATAACAGAGCTAAATTTGTCCACGAAACGTATAACAGATTCACAAGGCAAGATAAAAATAGAGAGTATTTAACTTCATATTTGTTATTTTAAACTCAAACCAAAGTACGTTCAGATAACCGCACCTAACCACATCGATTTCCAATTAACCGAAGAGGAGCTATTTGATATCTGGCGAATCCACGGAAATAACTTATGGGAAGAATCCCGGCTTTTCCTCTGGGATCTGCCAACATCCCCCAGCAGATTCCCATGTACTTTCCGCAATTCAGCACACGCAAAACCTCGATTTCCCAACCGGAGACACCCGCAGCGCCAACTCCGCGCTCGCCAAGTTCCGGGCAGCGCAGCGCCGGGACGGGCGGCGGGGACCCCGCAGCCGCAGCGGTCCCG
>WEIU01015031.1:286060-300254 GCA_013389925.1 Aegithalos caudatus
TTCTTATTTCTCTCCTCTCTCTCTCTCGCTCCTCCCTTTTAACTTCCCTCTGCCCTTCTTATTTTAGGCAGGGCCTTTTCACGGATTTTATTTTTTTTTTAATGTTGTACATTAATATAGAGACCAAAAACTTGGGGAGTCCCCGGAGAACTTGCTCCGCTCTATGTGGAAGGATGCCCTTGCCTAAATCGCGACCGATCGCTGGGAAGCACCAGAGTGTAATATTTTAGAGAATCCAAAAAGATGAGCAGATATAAGCCACTAGAACTACTCCAGCCAAAATCTGAGCACAGCCACTGGTTTTGGCATGGCACACAGGCTCTGTGCATGCCTTCAACAGGCTCCCAGGATGCAGAACCAGCCTTTAAAAATAACAAAACGAAACCAGCAGATGTTTCAACCACACAGCTCCACTCCAGCATGCAAAGCTGCTTAATCTGCATCACCAAGTTTCCGATTCAAGTCAAACAATTGTGGGCATAAATACCTGCTTTGCTAAAATATATGGAATAAACAGCCTTTAAAAAAGATAAAATTCATTAACATTCATTCTTAAAAATAAAGTTTTCAATCAACAAACCTCATGACTGCTTTATATTGCAGCAGAAAACTATCTGCTGCAGAAGAGGGGGATAACAATGCCTCAGAATTTTTTTCTGTTTTTCCATTCTAGTGACCCTAATAATTCTTAAGTTCAGAGCGAACTGAAACAGTAACAAAGTCTTTGCCTCCTGTTTCTGATGCTGTGCTCTTTCCAACCTCACTCCCAGAATTTAAAATCACTAAATTGTATTTGCTCAAAACCCCTGCCTGAGCAGGCCATGTTATGAATATCTTCACAGAGTTGGGCAAGTACAGGATAATACACGCTGTGAAGCGATAAACCTGATATCAACCCAAGCCTTGATGATAATTTACAGGAGAAAGCTTTTCTTTTGCAGATCAAGAGAGGTTTTTGCCTAAGGTGCCCCAAAAGCCAAGATCACTGTGACACTATGAGCTGCTGACAGGCAACCAATAACTGTGACAAATTATACATTCATGGCATCTGCAACAATCGATAAACTGGCTCACCAAATTAATAAAATATAGATCACAAACCATACATTTTTATTAAAGAATAATTTCATGATAACCAAGTAATGTGGATGCTTCCAAGCATAAGATTAAATTACATGCTGAGCAAACCTGGCATTTTGTGATAAACTACGAAAATAGTCTTTGCAACAGCAACTGAGGAAGAACATTGCTGACATAGTCTATAAACATGTTTTATAAAGCACAACCAAAAGTAACAACAACAACAAGAAAACCCACAAACCCAAGACAAAACAAAACAAACCCATCATGAACTGGTGGCTAGTGAAATCGCTACCATATCAGCAATAATTACTTTCTAGACTTCTTCTTTTGTAGTTTATTCCTTCAAATATGATGCTGATTTTGGTGTTAAGAGTAACAAAACCAGATTACCTACACAGGGGATTATTTACACCAAATTAATTCCTTAACTAGTCAGACTTCAGCAGTCATTACTGGATTATGCAAAGATTTTTAGCACATTTAGGATGACAGCAAATGTAATTAAATACACATAGCAAGTATCTCACCTGATAGACTGACCCTGCTGGTCATAATTTTGTGTCTGCAGAATAAGCCCTAAATTTAAAGAACTTGCTTGTACTTAGAAACACAATGAATGCCACTGAATTTGAAGGTCTTATGTTTTAGACATGACAACGTGTTTTCCTGCATGGGTATTTTCCCCTACTGAGGAATGCAGTGAGAAGAGATTTCCCAGCCTTCTGTAAAGGTGTTGGAGAAGTTCTTCCTTTCCCAAGGATGAAGATGGAGCATCTCTTATGGCAAAGGCTTCACTACTGGGAAGAACATACTTAGGCACATGTTCACTGTCCACTGTGTTGGGTTATTCCTACACAGCTCTGAATCACATCCTAAACGAAGAATTTTAAATACTGGGATCATGTTTATTAAAGTTTACAATTATTAGTTCCTGAAACTCCTTAGCACTTGTTCTCTCCAGGCTAACTATGCCATATCAACTGCATTACAAGGCTGTCCTAAATTAGTTTTAATCCTCTACAATGCCAGATAACGGGATGCTTTCAGGGTGTCGTCACATGATGGATGTCTTGTCAGATATTCCAAATATTTCTTTTATAGCAAAACATCCAGCATTTCCTGGAAGTGGACTTCCATACTTTTGAGTATTTTACATCCATAATGTTCAGCCATTTCCTCAACTTCCATGGATTTCCTAGCTAAACATGAGATGTGCTGTTTCCTGTCTTCTTTCTAGCTAACAAATAATAATGGAACCTTAAATCTGAACTGCTGTCACGAAAGAAAAATCAAACATAACCTAAGTGATACAAAAACAATATTTGTTTATACTAGACCCATTATTAATTCTTTCTTAAACAAATGGCATTTAATAGTACATTAAACACATAAACAGGAACATATTCAAAGTTATAATCTCATCAGCTCCTTCTCATGACATTCATCTTCCCAAAGGCAATATTCACATTTCAATCTAATCATTTGTTGAACATCGTTGAGTTAATAAACAGACATGGTTCCTTAAAAACAGCTTACTACTTAAATAAGCTGTTGCCTTCCCTAGCTGTGGCAACCTAGAACAGTTAAAAAAAAATCTATTCTCTGGCATATTATTAGCCACCAGAAATTTATTATGCTATTTTCTTTCAAAATTAAGTATCATTATTTAGAAAACATACTTACATATCCCCACTTACAGACAACCACCTATCTAAATATTTTACAAGCGTTCTGCATGGTGATCATTTCATTTACTAAGAAAATACCCACATTGCTGTGAATCTTTTCAGTCCCCAAAACGTGCCTACAGATAGCAGCAGTGCATATTTTAGAGAAGCAGCAAACAGGACCAGCTTCAGAATTACACCCACCACCCTCCACAGAAGATGAGGCGAGAGCATTTTTTCTTGCCATAAATTACCACTCCCATCTATCAGCAATTATTTAACTTTCAAAAATAGCTGCAACGAGACAAATTCTGAGCTATAATTACGCAAATTTATCCCTAATATTAAGACCCTATACATGTAGATATGTGTACCTAATCTGCTCTAAAATGTGTAATGTTAAGTATGATAATCAAATACATACCAGGGCATCTTTATCTCATCAGCCAAATGACAACATCTCTATGCTAAACATCTGTGAGCCATTCCAGTGGTCAACAATGCCCATTATCACTTTTTTACCTGGTACCATTCACTCAATCCTGGTACATTTTCTTCTGCTACACCTTCCTCCTTCCCAGATGAGGGCTAAGTCCACAGGAGTCAAAGTGACCACCAGCCTTGCTTCCAGGGGGAGGAAAAAGGAATATATCTATATGTATCTATCTATCTATTTATTTATATATATCACTGAGGGCAACACAGAAGCTGTGTCAGGTTAGAAGTCCATACTCTGGAAATATCTAAAGGCTGGAAGTATTTGAAATACCGTACATAGTTGGCCTGGTTTTGCTTTCTGTTTCATACAGCACCTTGGGCTAGAGGGCACTTTATGGCCTGACCCTGCTAAATAATCATTTCATTAAGTACTTCAAGACTAAATTGCATCATTCTTTTCTTGGAAACTGGAATTATTGAATATCTTGAGTTACTCAATTAAGAGCAAATTAAAATTTGTCTACTCCTACACTACTAGCCTGACTCAAAGCAAGTACCTCCCATGTTGTCAGAGGTCTTGATAGACCACTGCCTCTCCAAAAGTGACAACATTTCTGCTAAATCTCTATCATGCTGTGAAGAGCTGCCTCTCAGACAGTTGCATTTATCCTGTCTGTACATCCAGTTATCACAGAATGGGTTGGGAGGGATCTTGAAGAACATCCAGCTCCAACCCTCTGCCATGGGCAGGGACACCTTCCACTATCCAAGGCTGCTCCAAGCCCCATCCAACCTGGCCTTGAACATCTCCAGGGATGAGGCAGCCACAGCTTCTCTGGGCAACCTGTGCCAGGGCCTCACCATTGCCACAGGGAAGAATTTCTTCCTTATATCTGATCTAACCCTGCCCCCTGCCAGTTTGAAGCCATTCCCCCTTATCTAATGTCCCATGCCCTTATCAAAAGCCCTTCTCCAGCTCTCATGTCACTCCTGTTAGGTTCTGGAAGGTGTCCTTTCAGCTGTCTGCACAGCAGGGATGCTCCAGCCCTCTGAGCATCTTTGTGGCCTCCTCTGGACTTCCTCCAGCAGATCACAAACTTCTTATTTTGAGGTCCCAGAGCTGGACTCTGTGACTCCAGGTGGGGTCTCTGGCTTCACCTGCAGCCATTCCCAGAGCAGCTCCTGGTGGCTGAGGGCAGGGAGGTCACACAGGAGGCAGCACCATGGGCAGGCCTGGGGTGGGAGCTGGGCAATCTCTGTGCTCTCTGTGTTCTCAGCATTTCTTTTATTCACCTATTAAACTGTCAAATCTACAGCATTTATTATGCAGTTACCATGATGCAACAATGAACTCAGGTTATTATTGGTTTTGGTTAAGCTTTTCTTGTTATTCTTTCCACTCTTGTTGGGTATTAAAAGTCACAGATTCATTGTATCTATTTTTTGCAGAGAAACTTAACAAAAAGATCGGAACCCAAGAGAGTTTTCTTTCTCCACGTTTGTTTTCAATGGTGATAGAATAAATTGCTCCACTAAAAAGCCTTCAATACTTTCTGTTTTAAAGCACAAGAACAAATGCTATTTTTAAAGTCAATGTGTTATAATGATAGGGTTGGGGTTTGGGGTGGGTTTTTTGGTTTTTTTTTTTTTGGAAGAGTAAAAATCTATTTTTTTTTCAGTTGCAGTGAAAATTCTAAATGCATATTCACATCATTTTGCAAAACTGTCAACACTAGATACACACTTCTTTCTTTGAACTATCTCCCTGTGTTGCAACCCTCATCTAAATTTGAAAATATTTTGGTAAACATAGCTGATGTTTCATGGGTGCAATTTTGAGACCATAAGGAATTTAAGAAAACCGTTGATACTGCATTAAAGTCTAAAATTGGCTTTTAAGAATCCATCAGCTTTCTCAAATCACCAACTATTAAGAAAAACATCCAGAAACAAGTATCTGTAGCTAATCTACTTTCTCCTAGATTTTCTTCCCTGGAGTGTTGTTTTGGAATTTTTGAGCTCTTTTTGAAGGATATTTGTACATTCTTCTGTGGTGACATATTTTATACATTACTTAAATATGTTCTTTTACTATTACACATTTAGCCCACATATCAAGGTAATTGTATCACAATATTTATCCCAACAGGCTTTTACTTCCAGAGCAGATTGTCTCAAGTATAGTTGATAGCATCCACACTTTGCCCAGATAAAGAAAATAGTTTGAATAAAGCATTATGAACACCAGTGGTGTAACATATTTCTTAGAAGCACAGGTCTGAGAAGATTTCCCTTGGAATGTTATAGGAAAAATGTATAATAATTTCTTTCATGAACTTAAATTTCCTTATTAAAAACAATGCCTGTTTTGTTTTCTTGCCACCACTCTCCTTGGAAAGCTGTGGTGGACTTTGGGGGCTCTGCCCATCAGGAATCCTCTTCCAGAATTCAACCTCAATTAATTCAGCAGTTGTTTGTACCATTTTTTTTTTCTTCTGCAACCATTGGCTTTCAGTTCTTTTCCTCCTGCTCCACACAGTATCTAAGAATGGATATAAGATGAATATATTTCTCATGTCTCCCTCTGAGATGACAGCCTCTTCACCTTACTTATTAAACTGTTCAGAAATGATGAATTCATACTAATAGAGCAGGGTATTCTGTTCACTTGTTTTTATGCATATCACATATGTGCTGCTAAAGCACATCCCGTGATCATCCAAGAACTTTTTATCTATAATGAGGATCTTGTTGCAAGTTTCTGTTTTATAAAACTCTGCTATTACTCACTTAGAAGAGATGACCTTTGATTTTATATTTTGAATTTGATTCTACTTCTATTAGCCCAGTGTTCAACGTAATCTCAGTTATTTCTATAGAGCATCCTGATTCCTTGTAATATTCAGGATGCCTTCCAATCTTGCCATTAGCACAGCCCCTCTACTCATGCCAGGCAATCCATGTGGAGCAAGCCAAGCTCAATACTTCACTGGTAACCTCTCCTGCAATACCACGCTTTTTAGAAAAAAGATTCTTTCTTTTTCAATAACACCTGGTGATGAATTTCTGGGGGAAGAAATAGTTCTTTAGCTCAGTTTTCCAGCAGCAACCACTCTGTTCTCGTTCCATCCATCGTTATGCTGAGGGTTAAGACACAGAACGAAGCTGTGCCTCCAGTTGCTCACACAAGGGCTGTGTCTGCACTCTGCCACCTGATTATTCAGCAGATGGTCCTGAGTGACGTGTCCTGGCTCCAGGTCCTGGACAACGCTGGGCACGTACTGAGGGATCGGCCTCTGTGGTTGGAGTCACGCTCGGGCTTGGTGGATGCTTTACTCCAACAACCAAGGGCTCACTGACCTTCAAGAGGCCGCCAAAACCCAAACCTCAGCTTGTTTCTTCACTCCTGGTAGCTCATAAGGTAGAAGCCTATAATTCTTAGTAGCAGTAAATACTAATTTTTATGAGTCTTGAATTAATTCACAATAAGCTCAACAGTGTTCCATAAAACACACAAGTGCTGACGGCTGTGCTGAAGTAGGTTTGGGGTTTTTTTTTTTGAACCAGAGATAATGTCTGGATTTCAAAACACTGTGGTGTTTTAGAAATGAAGGGTGAAGACTCCTGCAGAGAGGTGAAAGAAGCTGCCCTGCACACCACACGGCTGCCTTCGGCACACCGGAGTCTTCAGAACCTCCGAAAGAAATGGTCCTGCCAAAAACTACTACTGCTTAAGCAGGTTTTACCATTTTTAGAAGCACTGCCAATACCAAGGCATCAAACCAGAGTCTTTGCCTGTACCTGTCTCCCTATCCCCAGAACAATCAAACAGTATTGTTAAATCACACGTATCGTTAGAGCAGTCCAGGACTGCCCTGGAGGCACTGAACCCAAATCCCTCTTCCAAAGGGATCCTTCTTGGCTTGAGCAGGCCAACAGGGATTCAGATCTCTGCCCAACAGGGTGGGATTTCTGCAGAGGTTCCAGGGAGCTGGAGGACCTCCCTTTCTCCCTCTCTGCTGAGGTTTGTTACACGAAACGCTGCATTTTAATTATGCAATTACACAGAACTGAACGACCCAGCTCTGGAGTTTTGCAGACACAACCCTGCTCCTGGCACCACCTCCCTCGGTGGTTAAACTCTGAAGCCATGTGCAGGGCGAGGAGTTTTCTCAAACCCTTCCAAGAACATCAGTAAGGCAGTCCTGGTTATGAACTTCATTCAGCTTTGTACTCATTAAATCACAGCTGTTTCCCCTTGATGCTGTATTAGATCAGACATCACTGAACCTGCCTCTCTGGGTGTGTGTACACAAATATGCTTCTCCCTTTGTCCTGCAAAACAAACTGCTAGCAGAAAAGTTTTATATTAAAACTAACTGGAATTAAATGCCAATTAACAGTTAATAATAGTCCTAAGATAACATTTCAGATCTATTTAATCCCATAATAAATTGACTGCAGAGCTGACATTGGTTAGGTTTCAGCTATTGTTTTGACTCGGAAAGAAACCACCAGTGAATTAAAAAACCTAAATTATCTTAAGCATGAACACCTCAATTGAAAATGCTCCTGAGCTTCCCTACCTGCTCACAAGGAGGCCAACACACCTCAGTTCCCTTGCCCACCTTTTCACTGCAGCTCTGCATGCATGAGGAAGGTTTATTAATTATCCCTTCTTTAAGAAAAGAAGATGGACTTTTTTCCTACTTCTCTATCCCTTCATAAACCCTTTAGATCACAGATAGCAGAACATATTTAGCCTACCTGGAATGACGATACGCTTCCATTTGGGTGATATAAACATATTTTTCACTGAAAGGAATATGTTTGTTTTCAAAGCTGTCTGAAATACAGACAACAACCCACTAGCTGAAGGTATAAAACTAGGTAAAACACACACTAACGTCATTCATTGCATTTTGTGCCCACATTCTTGCTGGAGTGAGACTTCTCCTCACAGCCCCTCTTGCAACAGGAGTAAGAATAGAGCAGTTTCGAGGGTTAAATCAGAAACAACAGCTTAACATTTATTTTTATATTTGTCTGTTCCTATATGCCTTTTCTGAACAGTTTAATACCTTTCAGAAGCTCAAAAAATGGTTCTGCCAAAAAAAAAAAACAAAAAACCCCAAGAAAAAAAAGGCTTAACCATTTTTAGAAGTACTGGCAACACTAAGGCTTCAAACCAGAGTATTTGCCTGTACTTGAGGCTTCTTTCTGTGAAGAGAAAAGCTCTGTAATTCTCAAAAAAAGCAGCAACTGATCCTGTAGTGAAGGCTGAACTCTATGATACCCTTGACACATCCTATTTCAGTTCTTTGCTAAAATGCATTGAATAATACATAATGGAAAAATACAAGTGTTGTAACTTAATCTGGGCTGTAAATCCCTGCTCCAGACACACATCTCTCCTCCACCACCCAGATGAACATACAATTGACAGATGAGGAAGAACAGCTTTCCATTGCATACTTGTAATGCTTTTGTGTCACTTATAATGCTTAGATTATTTGAACAATTTTACTTAATCACAGAAGAAAAACTCAATATAGTTTAGAAAAGGAAAAAAACCTGGGAGTAATTTAACAAGGTAGCAAAGTTCCCTGCAGCAGTCCTTGGCATGGACAGCACTTAAAAATGGGTGAAAAGCTACAGCCATTCAAGGAGAAACTAGTTTCATCTTGTTTGAAGTAGAAATTCCCTACACCAACTAAGCAAACATCCTCATCCCTTCAATAACCCAAACACTTGAAGCCAAAGTAACAAAGCAAACAAATATTTTCAACAATATTTCTTCATTTTGTAGCATTGTCATGTCTGAGGCACCCAGAATTTTCTGGGTAGCACTAGGAAGTATTATTTCCTGTTTTGCACCAGTGAAGAATCTAGAAAAAAAAAAATTAGTTCCATGAGAAGGTCCACATAACTTGTCTCCAAACATACAAACTTCACCAATATATAGAACTACCTCCCTACACAGCCATTTAAACATCATTTAATCATATAAAGTATTGGGTATATCAGAATAAGAAAGGAGGAGTCATTAAAAAATCAGATTTAACACTAAGACATGCACAAAATTATGAAGGTAAGGAATTGATTAATGACAGGGATGATGATGTAAGAATAAAAATTAATCATTGAAATGAATACAAATTTTTTAAAAATCTTTGCAGAGCATCATATAGTACCAAAGTCTTTCCAAACTGACACCCACAGTGCCTTGGTAAGTACCTTATCCATTTTCTAAAATCCAGCACTAACATACTTCCTACTATAAATACTTCAAATATCCATTAAAAAATAACTGTTGCTTTCAGTGATAACAGGATAGAATTAATATACAAAAAATAGATTTTTATTTCCTTTATGAAATATTATGAGTATTGTGTCTAAATAATTGTGTCTAGAAAAACTGAAGTCTTTGCTTTTTTAAAAGACAAAATGGGTGCAATGGAAAAAGAAAAAAATTCTATATCTCAACATTTACGACCTGTCGTTTTCTTATATAGCTGTAGATAAATCAAGAGAGACTAAAAATGTCAGAAGTTAAGCTATCCCCCTCATTTTCCTCAAACCACTTTTAGTCAAGTTCTCATTTTAAAATACTTCAGTCATTCCCTTTGCTGGGTGCAGTATATTTTGAATCTGACATTTCTCCCACCCCTACTAGAGGAAATCCCATCACCAAAAGGGTAAACTCATTCTCTAGGAGTGACTGTATCTGAAAAGATCAAACTGGCCTTTTGGTCCACTGGGCTTTTGGGGTGAGGAAGAGTGAAATACCTAAAATTTACAGCATCAGTAAACAAAAACAACCAAGGTCTACATTATATGGCTCACTAGAGCATGTAACACCATAGGGAAATGGGATTATACAAGGATACAGAGGAGTAGATTTTGCATATTTGAAGAGTCAACCAAAAAGGAACAAGAACAGATAGTCATGAAACAGATAGCATGAGGCAACAGGAATGTTGCATGAAAACATTTGAGGTTTAATATGCTGATTTACATTTTTTTATTAATTAGCTAGATATTGTTACAATGGAAATATCTGCTTAAAATTTTGTTTAGTGCATTTGAAGCTCTTAAAAAAGAAGGAAGAGCGGGGAGAGAATTGTATGTCAGAAAAGGAGAATAAAAATACAGAGCCTGTGCTTAAGATAACATCTGTGGTCTCAATAAAATATGTAAACCAACTGGCTATGGCTCATTGTGATCTAGCCATGCCAAAATATTGTCTTCAAGGGACTGTCAACAGTGTAATCTGAAGAAACTTATTGATAAAAAAAAAGAAAATACTAATTTACAAAAAAAAAATCTGGTCTTACTAAAGCTGTAGAGTAGAAACAGCCCCACATTAACTATTACATACATAAAATGCTACTGCTGAATTGGAAAAGTCAAAGCAAACTGAGATTGCATTAAATTAATTAATGCTATTTTAACTTCTTCTCTGTCCTGGTCATAGAAGCCTGTACAAGAGCAGCAAGGTGTGTCTGTAAGGAACCTCACACCTCAGACACGATGGGAGATGAGGGAAAGAGGGTAAATCAAATGTGTCCTCTGGAAGCCAACTTAGTCTCAAATGCTTTAAAGTTTCTGACACTCAGGAAACCCAGAAGCCTGAGTTACTGAGGGCTGTTAAGTCCCACATGGGCAGAGAACATTTGTTTTCTTTTCATTCTGTTTTCTTACACTGCTACACTTTTATTGACTTACTCTGGATTTGAACAGATACATTTCTTTTGATATTACTCAACCAACCAGTATCAAAATCTATAATTGAAGTTGTTGCATATGTGTATGAAATCCACAATTGAGCAGACTGACAGAAAGAAGTAAAAGGTTCATTTGCTCTGGGCTCACATGAATTGCTGCAGTTGAATCTTGACAGTTTCTTCACTGTTTTTAGTAGAAGCACAGAGCTGACATCAGTGAAACATTGGGAAGGATGAACAGGTGACATCAACTTTTCCTAGAGTCTCCAGTTAAAGAGAACATTTCATTTTTTCAGGGAACAGTTGACATGGCTGATGAGTCTGTGGTGGGTCTGAGAAGCCTGCATCAGCCATTGGGGAATACAGAATGACCAGGATCATCACCAAAAATTGATATAACTGCTATAAATGGAAAAATCTAAAAGGTTTAGAATTTCATGACAACCTATAGGTGGCCCTGGGATTAATGTCTCCTTGAAGAAGAGATTTGAAGAAAAATGTGAAGAAGAAATCACTGTTAGGAAAATAATGTCCAGTCCTCAGTAGAAAGAACCACAGTGCATTATCCTACACAACACAGATTCTCACAGAGTCCAGAAATCTAGACTTATCCAAATAAGTCAAGCAACTAATAATCTCAAAATTTAAAAATATTTTTAAGCTTTTATTTATCCTAGTT
Source organism: Aegithalos caudatus (assembly GCA_013389925.1). Lineage (NCBI taxonomy): Eukaryota > Metazoa > Chordata > Aves > Passeriformes > Aegithalidae > Aegithalos > Aegithalos caudatus. The sequence continues at coordinate 297,655 of WEIU01015031.1, forward strand.
GATAGGATTTTTTTTTAATAAACAACTTAGTGTACAAACACACAGAAACTAGTCTAAGAGCTGAGCTGCACAAGAGGCTGGATGAATCATTATTAAAATTAAATCTTGCTGATAGCCCTGGATAAACACACATCTTCATGTATGACCTCCAAAAAACCTCCAGGGCAGCTGCATCACTGGAACTGGGGCAGGATGCACAGTTCAGATACCAAGGTACCCAAGACTCTCACCCTACACAGGCAACCACAGACAACCTCTCTATTCCAGCTCTAAGTATTTTACAGATTTAACCATTTTATCATCTCAAATGTCTTGACAACAGTTGGATCATCTAGAGCTCAGAAAACATGCTACAGTTTTCTTAAAAACATGGAGCATCTACCAAACCTGGGTGATTTACACATAATGGCAGAATTCAGGTGACTTAAAATGTTACTTGGTAATTTGTGGAAATATGTACTGTTGAAAACAAAATTAGACATATGCACTTTTGACTTTTAATTACATTCCTTCCTTTAGTCTATTACATTTCACATATTTTTTATATTGCTCACGCAACAATGGATTTTCTGTTTCTGGAAAAACACATAACTGCATCTTCTTTCAGCTCCTGACAGCACACTGAGTTATCTTGTCATCTCATCTCAGACCACAAGAAAAAAACACCCTACCACCAGTTTTTAATGTAAAGGTTAAAATGCATTTGCTCTCAAGCTCATTCTATTAAACTTTTTTCCCCTGATTAATGGTTAACTGGCAATAAGCTTGCACTTTTTTAGTGATATTTATTGCAGATTACAAGCATCGTGCTGAGAAGCACATATGTAATAAGGTTTATTTCTATTTTCATGCTATTCCTTGCCAAAAACGCACGGTGAAACCCATCTGTTGTATTTCCCATCTGAGGTTAGACAAGAAAAGGAGACTCTACACAGCACTCTGTCACTGCAAACAATATTGATTAAAGCAGAGTTTGGAGATGGAATCCAAAGTGCTTACTCAGAGCAGGCATTCTGCCTCATTGATGCACACAGATGAAAATGTATATAAAATATGACACACACACAGAAGAAATAATGACCAGGGGAACGCAGCTCTGGATTCTGAGATAAGGACCTAAGCAGAAGCTGAATCATCAGAGAATTGTTTCTGTACATTTGCTCACATGTGCCTTCAAACATGCAATTTTTTTCTACCCATTTTTTAAAATTTTTTTGTGCCAGTTTAATAAATGAAGCCTCTGTCTGAAAAACTGAGGAATACTTGAGAGCCCTTCTTTTGTGCCTTGCATAAAAGATCCAAGTGCTCTGATAGGGCAGTGCACACTGCATTGTTTTTCACTTTCTCACAGAAAACAGACACTGTCCCTCTTTGCAGATGGCCAGCCTTCACAATGTTTTAACTGTACTCATTTCCTCATTCAAGAAACAAGAAATGTTCTTCCTTTTATCTGTCAAGTAAATTCAGGCAACACATAATTCAATGCTAATTTAGTGTGTGAGGGAGCATAAGTAATGAGGATGTTCATAAAATCAGCTGAGATGATGCAAGTGGATTCTGATACACGGAGGAAGAAAGGGCACCAAAATATCAGACATAAATGAAAACAAAAATATCTGATACACAACTTACTTTAAAGGGAATAGGAGTAGGCAGACACACTAGAATGGCTGTATGTTGACTACACAGGGAAAGTATTTCAGAATTGGAGACATTCTAGTATTTAGCAACATATGGGCATATAAACCATAACTGAAACATGCAATGGTACCCCCCAGACAGGAGACTGAGCTCTAAGGGAAAATTAATGTACAAAATAATTGTAAAATCTACCATCACAACATACAAGGATTAAAATTAAAATATAAAGCAATTCAGCTTCAAATTTTGAAAAGTTGTTTGCACTGTGGGTACAGAGATCAACAGGATTCAGTACAAATTCAGTATAGGCATAAACACACAACATATTTTTCCCCCCCCCCTCTAAAAAGTAAACACACACATGGCTTTTAAGGAGTGTTGCATTCAGAGCTCCAGAAAGTGATGTCCTCAATACTACAAACACAGCACAGTGGACAGCCTAAGATATATTTCAGCTTCTAAATGCTGTCTCATCAGGAATGAGTGACTTTTATTGTAAAGATACAGAAACATAGCTAACAAGGTAGCTTTCAAGAATAACTGCTCTCCCATCTAAACCTCAGATCCAAGGAAGTTGATCTCAGTCCTTTTCAGGCTCAGGTCCTCCTACCACTTGAAGAATCTAAAGCAGGAGCATTATCCAAAGTACAAGTTCCTTTACATTTGACAAGAAATGATAGAAACTCCCAGATCATGTCACCTCAAGTAAAACCTTAGACAGTTTATAGATGTTTCTTCTTCTTCCACTCATGATCTCGCTGGCTTAACTGTGGCTCATCACATCACTGCAAAATTCAGGGACAGAACTCTCAGTTCAGGCCAGAAATAAAAAAAGTTTATACAGCAAATCTCCACACAATTTGTTAAACCTTCTTCTGTGATCAGAGTTAAAAGGTACTGTGCCCAAGGGTGCACAGCCAGTGCCTCCTCAGTGAAACAGCCACTGCCAAGGGTAGTGA
>WEIU01015031.1:305592-341229 GCA_013389925.1 Aegithalos caudatus
AACAGATAGAAACTGCATCCAGAGCAAGGAACTAAACAAGGGACACAAAAGACAGAATGGACACAAAGATGAGGCAAAGTAGAGATCACAGCCACTCCAAGACCAAGGAGTCAGGTGCAGGAATACCCTAACTACCTGTTTAAACATGCTTTTAATTTTAAATACCTCATTTTTGGATAATTAAATACCTCATTTTTGGATACAAAATTGTGATTACATTTTCAAGTGATCTGTATTGTGTATGTGTACTCACATAGACTCAAAAGGAGTTTTAAGAGATGCATGAAATTATTAAAAATAAGCACTCTAAAATGTCATAATGTTCTCTTGTTTGTGCCAACTGAGTTCAATTAGCACAATTATTAGTACAAATCTTTCCTGTTAAATTGAACATTCATAATTGACTTGTGTAGATGAGGCTAAGGTACCTTTTTAAACTTTGAACTCCATCTTCCTATCAGAAAAATCTTCTGTCAAATTTTATCAATGCAAAAGGATAAACCTGCCTGTCAGTTAAAGCAAGTTTAAGCTAAGTTAAAAGTCTACTTTGTAGACATTTAAAAAGAGTGCTTTTAAAACTGCATAAAATGTAAGGTTTTTATCTAGAACAAGCCAATAGACTTTATTCAGCAAATGTGTTTTCCAATGAGATGATTGTACCAGGAGGTACAAGTCAGTCATCCCTCTGGAGCATTTCATGGCTCAGGAAAGACCACAGCTTCTATCCAGCAAGCTTTGGCACCACCCGTGGAGCTGACATGAAAACCCCATTGGGATTTTTTTTTAATGGGGGAATCCACGACTTCAAGGCAGGGCAGGAGTGTTTTCCATGAGTGATCCCTTAGTAAACTGTTAAATAATTTTAAACTATGTGGAAAACCATGATTTTAGGAACGTATTTACAGGTGCTTCCATTCATAAAAGACTAACACAACATCAGAGTGAATGGAACAGAGTTGAACATTAAATTAAAAAATTAACAGTTAATACTAATGAATTTCAGTGGAAAACCACTTGTGTATCACCAAGAAAAAAAAATAAAAATATCCCAAAGAATAATTTAAGAAACATCAGAAAATCAGGAATGAACAAAAATAATTTATTCCCTCATTACAAAAGAAAAGCAGAAAAACAAAGAAAATGAGACTGAGAATTGCTGGGGGAAAGGCAGCTGAAGACCACACCTGACTGCAAGACCACACAGTGTCAGATGCACCAGTGCTGTCACCCTGGTACACCAGTGCCTCTCAGGAGCTGCTGTGAAGTTTCTTTCACCAACTATTGCAGGATACAGTCATGCTGTTGATTACTGTACTCACAAGGAACCTATAAAATAACCACTGATTTATGGTTAACACAGATAAACAGAAGCAACTGACTAAAAAAATTCTTCATTGGATGTTTGCAGCTCTGGAAAGAACTTTCTTTTAGTTCCCCCCATCAACAGCTTGCACAGGGGGCAAAACTCATCTAATCATCTGACATTTTGAGACGTTTCACAGACTGACACACAAAAATTAAACAGGAAAGGATTTTGTAAACCTTAAGATTATATTAACTAACTTTTCAGAATTCTAGTGAAGGATTAGGTACCAAGGAAAGTTCAAACCAAGTTAGTATCCCTTTCAAAAACATCACAATTTAATTTTATTTAGATACAGCTAAGAGATATGGGAAGAAGGAAGATAACATGGTCTGGAGGTATGATACACTGCTTTTAGAAGTATTTTTTTTAGGGCAAGTTTCTTATGAGACCAGAGAGGCAGCGTCAAGGACATGAATAGCCCAGTGATGGGGACACTCACCTCAAAAAGAAGAAACAGTCCATAGTTTTAAATCTCCTTCCAAAACTTACATACACAGAAGCACTAGAAACAAAGAAGTTTGAATTTCCCTTCCTGAGTCATTACTGAGCTTAGTTATCCCTTTCTTTTTTCCTGACACAATGAGTCCAGCTTGCATTGCCCAGCACATACACAGCAGCAACCAACACAGAAAGGGTAACAACAAACCTCCCTTTAAAAAACTGATCAGCTTTGGATTGATGATAACCTGGAAAAAAAAGTTTCCCTGTTCCTGAGAAGACACCTTTACCTATGGAGGAGCCACTGTTAAGAGCAGTGCTTTGAGAATCAGCTTTAAGACTCCCCAGTCAAGGGAGGGAATGTGATTTGGGTCTGGTGATGGACATCACTTCCTTGCCAAGGAGTAATCTGGTGGCATTTCTTATTTCTGTCTGCAACATCTAAGCACCTTTCAGACAGATTCACAAAGGAAGCCAGGCTCACCTAATTGTGTCTGTCCATTTACCCACTGGGTCCTCCATAATTAAATCTTTAACTCACCCAGCAAATTCCAGCTAAAAGCTGCCAGTAGTCTCAAGGAGAATTTAAAAAAAGGGCACCAGATGAGAAGGCAGACACAAATTAGAGGCTGTGCCCTGTGAAAGGCTCCAGCAGGACATCAGTGTAATCCCTTCCATGACACCTGCCAGTCTCCAGACACGGCCTCATCATCACACAGGCATCTGAGAGGAGCTGGGACATGCACTGCACACAGATTTCTGGAGAAAAGCACCACTGTGCCTCCATCCCTCTGCAAAACAGGCTCCAGCTGACTCGTGCTGCCTGTGATCACAGGAGGCTTCTGCTCGCTCTGCATCTGCCTCCAGAAGAGCTCATTCTGAGGATGAGAATGAGTTTGAGTATCCTGCCTTGTCCTATGCACAAAATGCACACAAAACTGCTCAGATCTGCAAGAGGAAAGAAAGTTAAGAAGGTCAGGACCTCGAGCAACCTGGTCTAGTGGAAGGTGTCCCTGCCCATGGCAGAGGGGTTGGAATGAGATGATCATTAAGGTCCCTTCCAAGCCATTCTGTGATTCTTTGATCTTGAAAATGTGGAGTGTACTTGAATTTCATCCATAAAGTACAAAGGGATTTCAAGGTGCTGATGATTTTAGATGGGTTTTGAAGTACTGACAAACCTGCCTTCCCCATAACTCCTAACTTTGGGTGTCTACATCCTTTTGTAGATCTGGACTGAAGCGTGTTGCTAGGCTGCCAACAACTGCCAGGCAACAAATCACAGCACACAGATTGAAGCCACGCTTACAATGCAATATAATGAGCATGTTTTATTGTTAAGAAATCAATAATCTGCATTGCCATAATAAAATGTAAAATGTGATTATGTTTTTCCCAGGGGGTAGAAAAAATAAGAATAAAAATACCTGTAAATCATTCTTATTGCCTTTCCAAAGTAAAACTTAAACATTCATTCTTCAATCTGTTATAAAATCAAATTAATTTCCACTATTAATGAACAAAACCTCTCTCGTTGCAAAACATGTAATTAAGAGTGATACTACTTCTTTCTGAGCTCCTTCTATTCATTGCCCTATCAAATTATTAAAACAAAGCAGTTACTATGGTAACTAATTCATTCTCTGCATTATTATATTGTTTCTAAACATCAGTGTCGACTCATTCTGACTTACATGCCCTAAATTCCAGTTTGAAATTCTAAACTTCTGTCTTGTTTGTCAGAAAAGCCCCTTACAATCTATGCATTCATGCAGATAAGGATAGCTAGAGCACAGCTGCTTTTGTTTATTGCAAGAAAATGTAACTGTTACTAAATTATTTGAGTTTGATAAATTGATGATGCCTGCATGGAAGTGCAGGGCAGCACTTAGGGAACATGCATGGGAGTCTGTGGAGCACTGCAGAAACGGGCAAACATGACCATCTGCAGGTTAGCTAAACTAACAGCAACAACCAAAAATGACTGGCAGATGTTGTGGAAATTAAGTAACACCTGCCTAAGTGGTATTTGATACCCAGGAAAAAAAAAAACCACATGCGTGTGACTGATGCAATCTTCAAGACAGAAAGGAACAGCAGGGAACAAGAAATAGTGATAAAATGATCTGGGAAAAAGTTTTCTTAGCACTTAATAAAACTATTTCTTCAAATGTGCACTCCTCGACAAAAAGAGGCATTTATCGTGTATTTAATTAAAACTTACAATTATTCTTGATTACCTATTAGCAGGAGTCACAGTCTAATTGTATTTGAGTGTCATTATCTAGCACACAAGGAAACTTCCTGAAAAATACAGGTAGGATCAAAAGAATAAAGAGTCTTTACTCTTCATCTTTTGCTCTCCTACTGCCATTGCCTTTAATTTTTGTTCTGTTTTTTTTGCTGTGTCTCCAGTTAATTGGCAGAATGAAAGGTTTGAAAATTCAGTGCATGGGAGGATACTTTGAAAAATAAGCATCAGGGGAAAGAGAAACATGAATAATTTTGAACAGCTAATTTCTAGCTTTAAAAAAATCCGAAATACATCTGCTCAAAGTCACAAGCAATTTAAATCTAGTTCTCATAGGAAAGGGTGGAAGAAGGAACCTTTTTATTTAGGTATCTGAGCAGGGCCACAAACCACTGCAGAGTTCTGCATCTCCATTGGTACCAAAGGGTGTGTTTTCACCTGCAGCAAATTCCAGGTATTTTCACAATTAGCAAAGCCTTGTGTTTTAAAAGGATTCCAAGAGTATTACAGCAGCCTGCTGCTATTTATATCCCAGAACGTCTCTGACTGTTCTCTGTCACAGAAAAAGAAGATGCAGAGGCAGCTTTTGTTTTTCTCACCTGCTACCTGACTTCAGAAGAGCTACAGGATAAAACACAGGTTCCTTAACTCCAAATGACCTGTCCATCAGACCACAATGACTTCTGAATGAGGAGGGACATCTCTGCTAGATACTCCCTCCCTGGCAAAGCCTCCATGCAATTCCTCCTGTTTATGGAGAGGCACCCTTCAAGTTCAGTATTGACCTCATGGAACGAGGACACAAGAATGGAGCAGCAGAAGCCTCCAGCACTAAAAGACTGTCTCCACTTTTATTTTCTTGTTTCCACTTGCATAATCACACTCCCATCCTGACTGCACTAAGGGAGGAAACAAAATAAAATCCTTTTTTGCATCTCAGACTGCACTCCCTGAGGATGGGAACTGCCTCTGTGAAAGCTGAACATGACTGCTTTAATTAGATGACTACGTAAATTTTTCAGTATGTTTACCTAGACACTTAATCTTTGTACAGTTCAGTTTTCCAGAGCAGTGTAAAGCAACATCAGAGCATCTTCCCTGACCCCAGGCAAGTACATATTACCATCAAGTACTTAAGACTTCTAAAGCTTTTAAAATTTTTACCAGGCACTCATCTGCACTGTATAAAAGCTAAATATCTAGTCTGAAAATATTTTTATTAATAGAAGAATAGGAGGAATAAATTCTCTGGAGATTATTCAGGAATTAGAGGATGAGGTGTGGTTATGTACTGGATTCTGACTCAAGTATCTAATACTACAAATACAATTAATACAATCCTGTAAAACCAGTGTCGTGCTATATTCTTTTCTGTATTAAACACTGTCTTTGACACTAACATTAAGGGAAGCTATTTTGACTTTACTACACTGTCAATATGCAACTTTGTGGCTAGATCACAGCTGAACATAACTAGCTACCAAGCAGTGTATTTTATTTCAATATAGCAATCAAAATGTGACAGCACAGATAAAATGCATGATGCTGGACACCACAAAATCGCAGTTTGTCTTTACAACATTCATAATTTAAATCAGTGACGTGAACATTTCAGCAAAATTAAAACCCTCAGATTCTTTTCCTCATGGATTTTTTTCCCTCCAATTTTCTTACTGAAGTAATGCTTTTCATTAGCAGCTACTATTTAGTGTCATTTACAGCAAAATGGGCTTCTATGCCAATTCTCTTTTCATACAACTTGCACTGTTACTGTAATACCTCTGCAACACTGCAGTACTTAAGAGGATGCAAATCCAAAGCCTGGCCAGGTGAAGACTCAGATGCAGGTTACTGCAGGAAGCCAAAAGAAAGCTAAAAACCACTTTGCACTGCAAATACTGATATTAAGGACAAAGCCAAAAATCAAACACAAGCCTGTGCATAAGCATTTCAACTATAATTCTAATGAGATGAAGGATGCTATTTCAGTAGGGTAAACATAAACCAAATATACAGATAATTTTCCTTTGGAAACTGGCAAACAATCTTGTTATGTTGAGATTTTTGGTGGCACCATTATTATTTTACTATTTAAAAGTCAACTTATCTTACTCTTTAGAATACCCTCACCATTCTCTGAAGGCAACTTTTACCTAATTCTCTCTATTACCACATGTTCTAAAATACTTTTGAAGTTTTTACAAGCAAAACACAGAAAAATAAGGTTGAAATGTTAAAACATGCTTGTATGCAATGCACCAAAGTGTGCATTTTTATTTTAAAACACTTGTATCTGAATGTAAATTGATTTACTTATAGAATATTCTTCTATAGGTTATTCATAGAAAACCCTGCTTGCTTAAACACTTTCATTTGCTACACTTGAAAGGTTTGATGGCTGCTCCTGCAGAAAGATTTTGGTAGCTTTTACTATCTGATTCCTAATTTAATTTATACTGGATTGCTATGAAGAAAAGGAATTTACTCCAGTTCAAATCTTTACATATCTGCTGAAGGCACTTAAGGTTAGAAAATCACATTTTTGCAAAGGTTAATTGGTACTTTATAAAGGAGCTACTTTGACTTAGGAAACAAATGGTAAAATATTAGGAATCTTTTAGCTCCCTCTGCTGCCCTAATCCTTCAGTAAGCCTCCTTCTGAAGTCTGTCAAAGACACCAAGCAATGAGGCAGCCCATTAATCCCTTTTTAAGAAACATTTGGCATATTAAGTATGCCCATACTGAGATCAGTACATAGGAAGAAAACTCTATAAAGTACTATTTGATTTACTATTGCCTGTGCATTTTATTATTTCCTTGCTTTCTCCAGTATCTGTTGCAAGTGAGACAATGAAGAACATGTTCAAATTTGGATGCCAGTTAAGAAGGAAGCTGGTAGCTCTTGTTCTCCAAAGAACTTGATATCTCCACGTCCCATTTACATAAGAAATAACTAAGGGTATTCACTGCCTGGAAACATTTATTCCTCCTTCCTCTTATTTACAGATCAACTTACATAGTACAGACCAACTTCAGTAAAAAATCCTTTTTGAAATTCAGGGAAAGCTCAGACCTTGCCAAAGTAGGGCATCTTCTTACTAATATGCAGAAAACTTAACTGCCTCATTCATAACTGCAAGGGGTCAAATCACAGTTTATATAAACTAGATAGGATCCATCAATGGTCATGGAAAAACATGGTATGTGGATTTGGTATTTGTCAATCTGGTACTTCCCACTTGTTAAGAAACTAAGCTATTACACACACACAGGAAAAAGAAACCAGGAAAGTAAATGCATTTTTCTTTTAATTAAGTCACTATTTATCACAAGATTTCTCTATCAGTTTGGGAAGACAATCAAATTCAATTCACATCTGTTTTTTTCCCTGTGCATTCCTCTTGGAACCATCAACATACTCTGCATCACCTATGAACTGAAGATTCATCTTATTAAATCTCAAGCAGAAAAAAGATGCTCTAAAAACACAGATGTTTCCTTATAGGGAAAGGAAGCCCAGGCCATATCCTTGAATAGAAACTATTCATTTATCATGCACTTTTACTGTCCTTCAAAGTGCATCACACTTGGTTATTTGCCAGTAATCAAACCTTCCCAAAGAAAGGCTGCCCTTCATAAAAGCAAAGATGAGAGATTTTATCTGAAATTTCAGAAATTCATCCCATTAATATGTACTTTCTTTTCCAATTCATGATCCCAGCCAACTCTTCATTTCTTAGGTAATAAAGCATCACTGTTAAAATAGCTAAAATACATTCCAAGTTTTCTTCTGGGCACTTTTTAAAAAGATGAAGCAACATGCATATAAAGAATAGCATTAATCCCAGTGCTGCACAAAAAGGAAAAAAAAAAATTGTTTGAGTATTCTGAGTGCTAAGATGCTTTTTTGCTTCATCAAAACCAGAAGGGATAAAACCCCCAATAACAACAAAAACATCTGTCTGGGGACAGACAGGGTCTTCACAGACTTGTACTTGGCACAAGTTGCAGTCTTTGCTGTATAAATATCACATGAGCTGCTCTGGGAAGAAATTCCTGATTTCAAGCAATTACCTAATTGGGAAAGTCACTCTCAATTTTCCAGTTTTGTGGAAAAAAATTTCCATTTCCAGCATTGTGCTGTACTTTAATCCCTAATACCTGTGCAAACAAGCAAGAAGAAATGAGAGAAGCCCCTTTCTTCCTCCACCAGCATTCCCTAAAGCTTGGAAACCCACCAAAAGCAGTGTATAGTAAATATACAGCGCTCAGGCAGCCAAGGTAATGTTTTTAAAAATAATTCACAGTGTTCACCAACCCCTTCACAGACAATTCAGACATTCCCTTGCATGCAGCCACCTTCTGTTCCTTCCTGCTTCATCTATTAGCATCCAGCAAATGCAGAGGTCAGACATTCCAAGGTAACTGCCAAGCAATGGTCAGTAAAACATACATGCATTTAATTAAAGATTTCTATAATATAAGCAAATAAACAGAATTGTTTACAGCTTGTCACAATATAAAGCACAATAATACCTTAATTAGAGATAACAACTTTTCAAAATGCCAAAAACATTTTGAATTTTTCAAATTACCCACAAAATGAACACATTTTATTTCTGCACTGTGACACTTCCAACTGTTCAGCCAAATGTATACTACTATAATTATGCTTTGCAATCACCAGCATCACCGGAGAGGGGGACAAAGAACAATATAATCAGTAACTAATTAATCTTTCACATGTCTTGATACCATTTATCTCCAAGGGAAGAATCCTAAATGTTATTTTACAAATTGTGAAGTGAGTTTAATATTAGCATCTCACAGTGCCTTGAATCATGTCCTTATGCCTAAGCATAATTCACAGTTACTGGTGGAAATTAGAAACCAGAATTTAATACCTGGCTTTTTTAAGGGACGGTCTTCAACAACATAACATTGAAATATGCACAAAAATATAATTGCAAACAGCTTCAGGATTAAAAGCAAATATTCACTTTCATATTTAAGAAATCATCAAAGGGAATCCTAGGTACCTCAGAGACAAAATCACTCAGCCACATTAAGCTATGTCATGTTCAAGAATTCATGAAAAAACACGTAGTTAGTGTAGTTAGCAAATTATTGCAGCTTATTTTTAAGTGAACTTGCAATAGAAATAAAGTGCATCTTTAAAATATTCTCTTCTAAGGGAAAGTTCAAGAGAAGAAAGCAATGCACCAGCTGATCAACAGAAAAGCTGACTAAGAAGATAAAGCACCTTTAATAGCTCTACAGCTCATTACATTCCCTGAGCTTTGTAACACATCACACGTATTTCTAAAATATCAAATATTTAGGTTGTGTTATGAAAGGCACATATATCAGAGAACGATTCTGCATAATTAATTTTTAAACCTGAACAGGAGCATATGTAGAAAAAAAGGCATTATAGAACAAACTAACCCCCCCAGTTTTTATCCTTCTTTACACTATTTGAAATCATCAGACAGGAAAATGTGTTTACAAGCCTCAAAGAACATTTCAACATATAGACACACAAGAGCAGAGCACAGTTCCAGCACTTGGGAGCCAAACTGGCTTCCCCTACCTATAAAATTTCAAGCATGTTTCCATATCTGTTGTTTTACCCCCTCTCCTCCTGATCACCTTCTGCCTGACATTCCCACTGTATTTTCCCAACCTGGCTATTTCATAAATGGAGTTAAGGAAGCAAAAAGTGGCTAAAAAAAACCCTTTTTTTCCTACATTACTTTTCAAGTGGATCATTTCCCTCCACTGCATAGCCACAGAGATTTTACCATAGGATGGATGCAGTGAATTGTGCAGGGCAGGGAAAAACAAGCCAGACAAAAGGCTCTGATTAAACAGCATCACTGGATGTGAGCACGAAGCCTGGGGGAAGCCACTGCTATTTCAGTCACAGTGGCTGCTGCTCTGTCACCTCTGTCCCTGGCAATGTTCCTTCCCACGTCATCACAGAATTCTTGCCTCTTAGGTTGTTCTGTTGCTCAATAAAATAAGCCCATCAGGAGGCTGAGACTGCAAGGAGTGGGCTGAGCTGCTCTAACTGCTGGCTGCCATCAAAAGGGACAGGTTTGTCATTCTTCTTCACAACTTGCTGATTCAGCTGACTAACACAGGCCAAAGGAAAAAAAAAAAGTTAATATTCCCCATTTTTTATTGCAGTGTTGGATACAGAAACTCTAGCATGGGGAACTGAGACTGGGAGCAGAGGAGAGGAGCTGGATCAGTTCCAGCTGATCCAGCTGCAGAGATGCACAGAAAGTGGGGCAGCCTTCCCAATTTTATCATTCTCTGTAGTCAGTTCCCCGTTTCTCTGAGCAGGGATCAGTCTCCAGTGAGCAGGTTCAACTGGCCACTTGGCCAAGCAGTCCAGGTGGGACACAGTAACAGTCTGGACTTGGCAACCATGGGTGGGCTTGGCCAGTTTTAGAAGACTGAAAAGGAGATTAACCACCCAAACCAAATGTGGAGCTGCACCCTTTGATACTGGGATAAAAGGTCCTTTTCTCTGGCTACATTAGCCTAAACAGTTCCAGAAACCCCACTGAGCTTTTTCCAACTGCTCCTTCCATGCAACTACTCTGTCAGCTGAACAGTGACTGAGGAATTTACCTGAATGGAAAATATGCCAACAAAAGGCTTTAGTACAAGTCAACTTCTCAGTATAGCTCATGGTAGAGTCACACTCACATTGGCACAAAGAAAGGGGTAATAAACCCACTGTCAGGGGCTCCTCACACAACACAGCTGCTGGGAAAAGGTCTCAAGACCAACATGTGGAAGAGGCAAAGGTTTCACCTCCAGTTCACATAATTGGACAAGATGCAGAGACCATGTGCCCACCAGTCTGTACACTGTCTGCCACTGTGCCAAAAAGAAATTAACTATTCCCTTGCTCTTCAGTGAGAAACCAACATTTTAATATAAAAATTCATTTAGTCCAGACCATTCATGTGTACTCTTAAAAACAGTACAACCTATTCCTTGACCAGCTTTCATACCAGCTCTAAAAGCCCTTTTGTAGATAGAATAGCAGGAATATGCAATCCATCTTTTGTGACCTAAGGTAAAATGACAGACCCAAATGGTTACAACTCCTTCCACTAGAATTCATGCTATTTTTATAATAATCATTTAACGTTTGGGGGTCTCCTGCAATTTTTGTTTCATTTTCATCTGACTTTTTACTTCCTTTCAAGGATCAGATACAAGCTGTTAAATCAATCTACGTGAAGCAAGCCTGTAGAGAAAGACTCCTGAGAGCACTATGTGGTCCTCTTGCCATTTTGCAATTGTTGTTTTATATAAACCCACAATCTTTTACAGTGTTTGGGTAGAATGTTGTAAAGTGCTAAGATGAAAGCCAACTCTACCATAGAATAGATCACAGACTAGTTTCTTTTATTTGTCCACATCCATTTCCACCCAAAAAACAGCATTTGTGCACATTCAGTATTATCTCAACGGGAACTACAACTCAGTAAAAATACACGGAATGACCAAAAGAAAATATCAGAATTCCACAAAACCAACACAGTTAACATTAGGAATTGAAATGTCCAACCTTCAAATATGCGATCCAGACGTTGCCGCTTCACTTTGTGTTTGTCCATTAGAGACGTAAAAGTGGAAGCTCAAAGAACGTCCCCACACAGCTTGATGATGCCCTTCTCACGCCAGCCACCAGGCAGAAATGCTCAGTCTTTTATAAGCACCTGTGAACAGAAAGATAAACTTTAAAATACATCATTTTTGGCACCTTTTTCCAGATGATCCGGAGATGATCTGCGTGCAATCTAAAGAATTTAAAAAACCCCACAAAGTTCTTAAATCATATTAGGTAAATTGGTATTTATTTCACAGCAAACTGTCTTCTAAGCACAGAGATACAAAGCACAGGGCACAGCTCAGACCAACCAGTATGGAAACATTCCAAGACAGCTGCTGTTCTCTGCCTTTTCACTGTCAAATACTTTTCTGCCCTTCCACTGAAAAAACCACGAACTAATTCAGGCACCCTGGGCAGGCACAAGTCCATATTCCTATAAATTGACAGAAACACGTTCACCTGAGATGAAACTGGAAAGCCACAACTTTGCATCACAAAGCTCACAGTGAGAGAAAACACTCATTTTACTCTTTCAGGCTCTTGATGATAACATAACCCAGAGTTTTCAGCTTGGAAGTTGAAGGAAACCAAGTCAAGGGGCACAGACACAGGGAAACGCATCCCGGTGACAACAGAGAATGCCAACATCTCTATCAACCAAATGGCATTTGGAGCAGTTTATGCATGACTAGGCAAAGCTCTTTGGCAGCAGGGACAGCCAGGCACTTTTCAGATACCGTGGAGCTGGGCAAGGCAGCGTCAGGGCATTGCAACAAGCAGCCTGCATTTTAAACCAAACCACTGAGAAGCAGGAGGGGGGATGGGGAGAGAGGAAGAAAAATCCCTCAGTGAGAACCTAATCATAGCAGTAGAATACAAAATGCACATGGAGCAAGTGGACATGGTAAAGCTATGGATACAGATGCTCTAAAAAGCATAATCAGAGCACCGCTTCTATTCACCTTTCAATATCTGAGTAGACTTTGAGAAACAAACTCAGAGCACACTATAGTACAAGCGGTGTGCACACTAAAATGAGCCAAATAATCCAGCTCCCTGTTTCTTTTTATTCCTGCCCAGCAACTTTCAACATCAGTGGATAGGATTAAATGGCCTTACAAGTGACTGAACCTAGAAATCTGCTTGTTTCTTTCCAGAGGCTGAACTGCACTAAAACCAAATATAGGCACATTTCATTAACATATCATCAAGATTCATGAACTCTGAGTGAAATTATAAAGAAAAATATTTTGAGTATCAAGAACTGCACATTTGCATTTAAACTAAATATCTCTACCAGTACCTGCTCGGTGCATTTGGACTTTTAATAAAGTTCCTTATTGTGTTCGATTTTTTTTTAAATTTAAAGTGGAGTTAATGTGCAACATTTATCATGCTTTTTAATTCTTCATTTGCCTCATCATCCTCTTCCCCTCCACACCTCTTTATCCTCAAATTCAAGATTCTACTGCTGTTTTGCAGTGTCTGATTTCAGCTGCATACAACATCAATGAAGGGGAGAAGAAAAATTGACAAGGAATGCAGAATCCTTTTTTTTAAACTTTTTTTTTTTAAAAAAAAAAAGCCTGTAGCTATTTCGCTATTTTAGAAATTTACTTTTCCATTTCTCAAGATTGGTATTCTTCCAAAATACAATGTTCTTCAATATTGAATGTGGCTGTGTTATAAGACTGCACAAGCATTACAACAAATCTAACATGCATTTTATAATCTTAAAAGACAACTATGTAATATAGAACTACATAACTGCCAGCCCTGGCTTAAGCCAACACCCCAAACCTGTGCACAGGATCAGCCTTAAACTGGTCTTTAATTTATTTGCTTATCATTTCTATTTTATAATCTACTTCCTTCCATTATCACATAAAAAGTTCTAAAGCATAAAAACCAAACCAGAATATAATGAACATTTTAAACACTAGTCTCAGTTTAAATCTGTGTAGCTTATTTAATTTCCCATCTTGTAGAAACATAAAGGCCTGCTGGCCTCCTTGTGCTGTTTTGTTTATTCATTCAGCAAAAGATTTTTCCACTGTAGCCACTCTGCATACAAAGCTGGATGACAGCTGTGAAGAACAGACCATCTGTAACTATTGACCTACCACTGAAAGTGTCACCAGATGTTTTCTATCTGTCTACTGTAGCTTCAAAGTCTCCCATATAAATCAAGTAATTTTTTGCTTTCAAGCATTGTTTTAACGTTATTTTATTGATAGAGAGTTGTCATAAGTTTAAAAAAAAATTGAGCAAAAAATAAATTAACATGTTAACACCATTCTAAGTTGAACCCTCATACAGTTTTATTACACATCATGTTCCAACAGAAAGAGCAGATGATGATATGGGAAGCGCTTCCCAGCAAAACAAAAGCCTTGTAATTGTGGAAGTGTTAGTTACTGCAACTGCTAAACCACAGCATGAATAATTGTATTTGAGAAATTCACTAAAAATGCAAGCACAGTGCCTGATGATCTAAAAACCTCATCACCAAATACCAAATAGTATTTAAGACCAGACTTCTGTAGTTCAATATTTTAAGATTGAGAATCCAAGTGATTTAAGAACATATAGTGCTTATCATATATGTCAAGTAGTATCTACAAATCCATCAATGCACAGAACCCTTTTGAGTAGCACATATTTTAGATCAAAATATACACTGTTGCAAACAATATTAGTGTTGTTCCTTCATTTAAGCATATGACTTCAGTGTACTTTTAAAGACAGTATGTCTCTCAGTATTGCTGGAGCATTTAGCTCTTTCTTAAGAAAGGAAAAGCTTTACTCTGAGACTTCAAGATAAAAGGAAAAGTGATTCTCCAACATATTTCCAGCAGAGAGAGCAAATCCTACAGGCTAAAACAGAAATGATAAATAAATAAGGCAACTTTGAATTTAATTTTCAAAACAGATCATACTGGTAATGAATAAAGGATAAACATTAGCTGTGAGTGAGAAGATTTGAAGGAAGGCCCATATAAAAACCATGATTTCTCCACAGAAAGAGGATGAAAAGGAAGCAAATTAAGAAATTAATTTTTTAAGAAAGCAAAACAGCTGGCTATTTATACACACCCTGTGTATGTGTGGATTTTGACAAGTTCCACAAGATCAGGGAAGGACTCCCCTCACACCCAAAATATTGCAGCATGTAGTGCTGGACCATTTCCTTTGCATCAGGCTGATGGGGGAGTTTGGCATGGACCAGAGTGTTTCAACTAGATCTGGACAGAAAAATTGCATCCCCTCAGATCAGTTACCTCACTCTCAAAGAGACCCAGAGTATAATAAACTCTCCTGAGCACAGACTTTCACCCACAAACTGCAGAAGGCTGATTTCCTCTGCCCCACTGTCAGTTGCAGGCAGAGATTTGTAGGCCACCCCAAATCACAAGATGAAGCATAAGAAATTCAAAACAAAATTAAATTCACAGAACAGATTGACAGGTCATTAGAGGATAAGGCCATAAAGATCAGTGTTACTCTTGGGAATCTCTACCTTCACCTAACTCAGCCATTTTAGCTTACATTCCTTTGTCTAAAACTACAGTGAATTATTCAATATTATTTTTTTTTATTTCTACTAACAAATATCAAAAAGTATAATGTAATGCTATCACATGAAATACTTTAAGTTTACTTTCCAAATTCCAGTGCCATCAGTTTTGATGATCAAAAATTAGAGAAATTTCCAAGACAAGCCAGACTAATTAGCACTTTACTTCTCCTTCCTTCCCATCCAAACTGATTACATCTCTATTTTCCATCACACCTCACAAGCCTTGAAGTGACCATTCTGCACATCCCTGGAAGGAATAAGTAAATATAATCAAAGTGGTTTTCTTCATGTTAGAAATACTTCAATTTTCCTAAATAATTATACATTTTGTTTTGCAGTAACTCTTTCTTTCAGTAAATAAATAGATCACTTAGTCCAACCCTCCTGCCATGGGCAGGAACAACTTCCACTTGACCAGGTTGCTCAAACCCCATCCAACATAGCCTTGAACACTTCCAATAAGGAAATCTCCACACTTCTCTAGGCAATTGTTCCAGTGTCTCATCAACCTCACTATCTTTTTCATAAAAAATCTTTATATTCAAGTCAACCATACATCAAATTCATTACTAAGAAATGGAAATGTATCTAAATTTCAAAATATTTCCACAGTACAAAACAAAGTATCTTGTGTTTGGCAGAAGAGAGGATTTAATCATGTGGATTTGACGAAGAGACAAAAGTAAAATGACATAAAAATGCTAAGAGACATTTCCTTTATTTGAACATTAACTTAAAGATGCATTTACTCAGTAAAGCAGTCAGCTTTCTGAGACTATAGCAAGAAATGGGCTCTAACTCATTTTCCTTCCTGTGAAAAGGAAAAATAAGGTTTATGATATAAGAAAGAAACATTCTACTTTAAAAACCCCTATAATTTGTAGCTGAACCTTTCTAATGTCAGTAGCAGCAGTATCAGTTCTGTATAAAACAGAAATTTTGGATCAGAGGGCTGGTGTTTCATAATGGAAGACAGATAATGCTTACATCTCAAAATTATACAGTGTACTACACCAAACATGGAATATAAGAGAAATATCTGATTTTTTGTATCTTTCGATATTCTATTTTATAAAAGTATTATTTAACAATACTTATCCATTGGTGTTTGAAAACTTTCCAATTAAAGATATGGAGGAACCTCAAATAGGAGGATGAGTAAAAGAGAACAAAGGCTTTTTTTGATATTTCTTCAAAATGCAGTAGGGACTGCTACAACACTGGAACATCCTCTTTGGAAGCTTGGCAGGACAACTTTTGTTCTTACATCCTTTCCTGAAGATCCTGTGACTTACACTGAAAACTTCTGCAGTATGAAACCACCACATTACTATCACTGTGCTCAAAAATATTCCTGCAAGGATTTAAGCTACACTTAAAAATAACTATGGCACATTGAGCAGAGCAAAAAGAGATTAATTGCCAGAAGGAAAAGTGTATGTCAGCCTTTTTGTGCAAAAATTGAAGTTATTCCATCTTGTCTTATGAAACCTAATACTGAATTAAGGAGGAAATATATAATTATATTTGCCTGTCAGACAATTTATCTTGCCATTAAGGATGGCTAAGCCACTTTGCCTTACCATTAGATGTCAGTACAGTCTAAGAGAAACTGTACAGGGAGCTTCAAGATCAATAAATTAATCATAAAAAATAAAGCCACTACGAAATTAGACACCAAAACATGTTAGCTATTCAGAAAAGGACTAAACCCCCAAACAGTCTAAAGACATTACCTAAATCTATGGTGAATCTGTCTCAAAAAGATGGAGGACTAGAAAAATGTCTGAACAGGCAAGTAAACATGGTCCAAAGCGTGAAATAGCTGACTGAAAACTCCCCCAGCCTGAAGACAGTGTGACTGAATAGAAAACAACAAAGGCATATAAAATACACTCCATGTCTCAACTCAGTGTCTGGGGAGCACACAGTGAAATAGCAAGCTAGAATATTAAAAACAACAGGAAGCTTTGCCATGGAGTATGTAATTAAATTGTAACATCTGGTGTCACAGGTATTGTGGATGCCAAAACCTTAAGTGGTTCTTAAAAGGGATAAGACAAGTTTATGGAGAACACATCAGTGGCCACTGATAATAACAGCCACAACACCAATCCAGGTCAGAAATCCACAAGCTGGTAAATGCCAAAGGCAGGGAAAATGTCAGCACATGCTTTGTTCTCACAGTCAGCAATGACTGCACTGTGTTCCACTGATCAAATGTCTGTTTGGTTCAGCATCCAGCATTTGCCAAGAAATTGGGTGCTGCATTAAAAGAGCAAGAGCAGAACAAACAGGAGATTTCCTTCAAGCACTAACCAGTGGCCACTTCTGGAGCCAGAACACGGGAGGGATGGAGCTGCAGCCCCTTCCCACACATGGGTACCCCTTAAATTCTTAGGAAATGCAGAGATAAACTACAAAATAGACTGACCCAGCCATGCATAGCTCACAGGGATGCACAAAAAACATCCTAAGTGCAAAATAGAACTGAAGTTATTACTTGTTAGACTACTAACAAACTAATACTAACACACACTCAAAGATACTACTATAATCATCAGACTGACCACCTCTTCAATGTAAAGCCTCAGAGACATCTAGAAAATCATCATAATCAAAAAACTGCCAGTGCCATAGACTCCACCCTAGTACATGGAAAGCTCTTCCAGCAGTAGGTCTCCTTTATTCCTGACTGGTTTTCCTTGTTTGGCTTAAACTTCCAGTGATTGGATTTTTGTTGCAACTTGACCTGGCAGACAGAACTCCCTCATGTTGTTTGCACAGGTACCTCTTAGGTATCACCAAGCCATCCATCCTTTGGTCTACTTGCAGAAGAGACCAAGCTCCTTGACTCTCTCCTAGGAGGTATTTCTGATCCTGAATTGTGTCAAACCTGTGCATCTTCAAATTCAAGAGCAAGTCACTACCATACTGGTTAGTGAGTGCTAGAGCAAGACAAAGCCTTGTAACTGCAGGAGCAGTTATATCAATATACAAAACCTTTACCACTCTCTGTCACAGTCCTTGAATACATTCAGGGACCACATCTGAGATTAAAAGACTTTGCACTCGCTTCAGCAGCTTTTTCACTGGTGCAAAGCCAGTTCTTTTTAGGATGGGGTTCTCTGCCCCAGGAACACAGCCAACAGTCTCCCCTTCTGTATTTATGACCCAAAATTTGAATACAATTTCACAGAATCGTCCAGGTTGGAAGACAACTTCTGTATCATCAGCATTTTTTTCTCTATTTATGAATGAAGTTTTTTCCTGTTGATAAAAGTGTTCAAAATAAAGCCAAGAACACTCTTTGTCAGGGCACCACTAAAACCAAGGCTTATAGGCTTTTGACATATTGTCCACTATTTTTAATACTCCTTTTTGCACTATTCTTCCTTTTTAATTATTCTAGCACCAAATAAAATGCCTTCTAAAATTTAGTGTAATAATTTGATCATCATAAGCCCTTATTTTTATGGCACAGGACTATAAAATGGCCTTTTTGACAGGGAATATGGTGAAAACAGTAGAAGAGGTTGGGTTAGTAATTCTATCATTACAAGCCTTTTATGAGGTATTTGTCTTCACCATAAGGGGTTTTTTCCCAGAGCTTTTTTTTCCCCTTAGCAGCATTCTCTCTCAATTATACATCTGTCCACAAGCCAAAAATTACTCACTGCTGAAAATGAATTACTGCAGATGTGTATGACTACAGACAGATGGGAAGCATCTCAGCTATCTCAGATTTCTAGGTCATGAATAAAACTTAATCGAAGAACTCAAGCTATTAGAAAATTATTAAAGGCTAGAGACCTAAGGCACACGTATTTTTAATTAAAATTGAGCTGATTTCTTTAGTGTCAGAACACACTCATTGAGCAATATTGCAGCTATGATTCTCATCAAACTGTATCTCTAAAAACTTCCATTTCATGTGCTCAGCACAAGCTTCTTCAGAAAGACCAGCATTGTAACAATCCTCAGTCTTAGCCAGGAACAGATTTAAAAGAAGGAAAATGAAGAAACTGGTGTGGTCTAACATCATGAACCTGATTCCCTCACATCTTGAATTCCTGGCATTGCCTCTTTCTCTCCTGACCTGAGGAACTGAAGCTGATGGATTCACCCTTCACTTCACCCACAGCTGCTGTGGTTTGTGAAGCCACACAGATCCACAGCCCAGTGCCCAGAGACTCTGTCACAACTACTGCTTTACAAAGTACTTTGGAATTTCCAAACAAAAACTGTCCAGAAATGTCAAATAAGTCACTTGGCTAGATCAGTGTTAATCACTTATGCATTTTTCAAAGTCTGAAAAAAAAGAAAATTACACTGAAAGAAGATCAATCTCCATTCAGGTTTTTTTTAATGAACAGGCAGAAGAGCTGGAAGCCTTCCTCCTTTTTGGAGATTTGGATAGAAGGGACAGCAACTGTGTAAATGAATGAAACACAGTCTCAGGGACTTGGAGAGACAACAGCAGTGAAACTGAACTGCCTCTAATTCAAACCAGAAGATGATCATTATTTGAATGAGAAACTCAAATGAATAATAGGTATCTTATATTTTCATGCACCTGAGAAAGCATAACAGGATGCAAAGTATTAGTCAGCGCTCAAGAGAGTGAAAAAGCCTTGGTTAATGAATTGTCTAAGAAAGGAAACAATTACTGGTGCATTTCATGAATCTCTGTTGCTAGAAAGGATTCGAACCACCGAGGAGAAAAGATTACTTTTAATCTTTTATTGATTTATTGATCCTTTTTTTTTGTCTCCAAGAAAGACACAAACCCACATCAAAATGCCAGGCACATTGACTGCATGCCTACTCCACATGTAAAACTGATTCATCTGTCACAGATCTACTAGTAGAAGTAGCCCATGGATGTCCAGAAATCTGTGCTTAACAGCTTAAAAAAACATACACTTGTGCAGTGGAAAAGAAAGAGTGGGGGGAAAAGAATGCTCTATTCTGAAAGTAAATAAGAAATCACATCTAAAGACATTTAGGTTAGAAATTTAGTTACAGCTAATTAAGTTTAGACAAAGAACTGAGGCTGTTTGGTTTTTTTTTCTCTACACCAAAAAGCCTCATGTTGGATACTGTGAGTCCAAAGGAAGCCTCTAAGCTGATGAGCCTTGGAGTCCCTCTGCTATGGAGCCAGGCTGAGAGAGCTGGCGTCTCCTGCCTGGAGAGGAGAAGGCTCCAGGGAGACCTTGGAGCACCTTCCAATGACTAAAGGGGCTGCAAGAAATCTGGAGAGAGACTTTTGACAAGGCCATGGAGTGACAAGACAAGGGGGAACAGCTTCAAACTGAGAGAGGGCAGGGTTAGATTGGATATAGGGAAGAAATATGTGAGGGTGGTGAGACATTGGAAAAATTTGCCCAGGGAAGCTGTAAGAAAGAACATCGAGTACTGGGAAAATATTTTTGAGATTGAATACTTTACTTTCCACTCAAAAAGTAAACTGAGTAATATTTAAATGTTATGATTGTGCATTATTTCTTCAGTATTACTTTTATACTTAGAAAATATTTTAGTGAAATAACTTTCTACAGATAAGGCAAACACGAGTCTTGGTCGCATTTATCATTTGCCCATATTACTGCCCTGTGGCAGCAACATACCAACACAGCAGGATCAGTATCACAACACCACAAACCTTAAAATAGAATTATTTTTTCCCATGGAAGGCTAAAATCACATCTTTTCAAGATGTCAAGATATACAGTACTGCAGCACTAGATTGGATACACCTGACATCCTTCACTTAAGGCATCTCTAAGCCAAGTAGCTATAACTTAATTTTGTAATATTTTGTATTAGAGTACTCATTACAGAGTTTAAGAAAGGAAGTTTAACTGTTTCATCCATTAACTACTACATATATAAATTTTGCTCAATTACTAGAAGAAGAAAGAAAAAAGTAAGAAGGAAAAAACCTAATCATTTTGTAGGAGTAGTCTTCCAGAGACTGTTTCCAGTTATGTTCTGGTTGAAAAAAGAAAATACCAAGGATAAAGCTTTGCTACTATAGCTCCTACTTTTCAGACTACAGCAATTCATTCCAGTCAGAATAAAAAATACCCGGTCTGGGTATTTATCTATTGCTTGCTCAGGTGTATAGGTAAAACTAAATTTTTCAATAGTACTTAAATTAAAAATGTAATTTTTTTAATTGTACATTACTATATATAAATTACATATATTTGGGGTTGTTTTGTTTGTTTTTTTTTCTAATACATTACAAATGCTGGACCATTTCTTTCTCCCACTTTAATGAAAATACAATTTCTATCACCTAAACATACTAAAATGGTAAAGATCAAGTGGATTTACTCTGCATTTCCAATAAATCAATATTTAAACTATTATAAATTATGCAATTTATACATGATCATTGATAACATTTAACAATAGCATTTCTACATTTCTCTGACAGGTCTGAAATGTACCTCTACTGATATCCACTACATAAATCCTCTGGAAGTTTGTGGAGTCAAAAGACCTAAGTTTCTTTCTGAGCAGCTATAACTACATTAAAAAGGATTTTTCTGGTACACCACTAGATATTGAAAAATGTCTTCCCTTCTTGCTAAGCAGAAAAGGCAATATAATACAAGAGACCAAACAAGTGACAAGTTTCACTTACACCCTTTATGTTTTAATTTGAGCTATTTTTGTCAAGCTTTGCACCTTTACCCACAGTCCCATCAGCCACAGAATAGTTTGGTTTGGAAGGGACCTTTAAAGACCATTTATCCCCTCCATGATGTTCAGGGACATCTTGGACTACAGGGGGTCACTCAAAGCCTCATCCAACACTTCCAGTGATCCCTGCATGCACAACCACATCAAGATGTTGATTTTATAGATCCAAAACAGTTTGCAAGTGCTATAAATTGTTGCTATACAAACCCCAACTATTAGAATATCTATTTGTCAAAACAGAAGATACTACTGAATTCTACAAAAATACCTACAAGTTTAATTCCCAGTTTATTTCCCACTGTGGCTCCCTCACCTTTGGACTCCTGGAAACAACTATCCAGCCTCTAAGGCATCACTGATCATCTTCCCACAATCAACTTTCATACTCAGCTAGAGAAATTGTTTAATTAGCAATTCTTTCCCCCACACTTTGGTGTCAATCTCCATCTCCTGACATGACATTTCATTAAGAAATTTCCAGCTAACTACACTCCCATCTCAGGCAGGGTAATACAGTGCACTCTCACACCTTGCTAAATTCTATACACAATCTTTGTTGCAATTACAGGGATTGCTTATGTAGAAGATTAATGTTAGTGGCTGGGATATTGAATCCTTTAACACAATTGAATGTGGGGAAACAAAGAATTAAAAATACAATTAGTCTCAGGCATCTGAAACTGGCTGACAACTGGGTTTGGTATGATATAATATATTGTAACCCACACTACTCATTTTCCAAACTGATTTTGTTTGGTTCATATTCATCATTTAAGTTCATCTACTCATTCTTTTATTCAGTAGGAAGGCAGAGGGAGAATTACAGTCCCTGCAGGCTGCTTAGCTGAAGGCCTGTAAAATTTGCTTTCAGGTATACAGTTTTTGAACTAGATTTCCCTCTCTTCTGTTCACACAGTGCTGAGATGTCGCTTTCTAGAGAAAGGACCTTAAAAACCTGGGACCTGTGTTCTTCATCTCTGCATTCAAAAGTTACCTTTGAGAGCTCTCAAACATCACAGAGCAGCAGCTTGCTCAGTTTTTGAGACCCACTTCAGTGCAAAACTACTTGGTCTTTCAGGTGAAGTAATTCTGCAGTTTGCAGAGCAGGACAAACAGGCACTGACATCATTAGGCAGGTGTGAGAAATCTTGGGAAGCTTCTCCATGCTCATTTCAGAATGCAAGATCCCTACATTACCAACACACCAATAACCTGGCAGTCTAAGTCAGTTCAAATGCATGAAATTTTTGTTTGATTCCAGAAAGGTTTTAGTGCAACTACATTCATCACAGCATCTCAGTATCTTTCTGAGATATAACTGATGTAACTATAAATTACCACAGTTTATACTTTCGTGTCTGGGAAGAGAACTCTCTGTGCAGCTAGATATTTTTAGTTTCCTTATTTGAACATATATGCTGGTTTGTATCTGTTACAGAAGAAAGATCAAGCAAATGCACTTGGCAGCTGGTCTGGAAAGTGATAAGACCATAATAGTCTTTAATAGAAATTAATTTCAGTCCTACACTACACTAGGAAATAAAATTTCCAACCCATATTAACTTGAAGGTTAGCTCTTCTTGATTATTTAGAATGCTTCTGTTACTGAAGAGGGCAGTTTTAATCAAGAAGTTTAAAACAGTTGTAAGTTCATATCATCTTGAAAATAAGGCCAAAGCTGTGCATATAAATATTCCTTCAAGATCTAAGTAGAGACTTAAAAAATTTTGTAAAAAGACTGGAAGTTAGACATGGGCAAAGTAGCATGCATGCCTCAAGAATTGTGTTCCTTAATTTCAGAAGAAAGCTGGAGGTGTGAGACAAGAGAAGTAGCATTGCACACTACGTGCAGCACCCAAGCCACCACTTCACATCCCCAAACCTCTTAACCCCTTCCCAGGCAGATGACTGTAAATGAAGAATTACTCCCTGTGGGACTCTTCCTAGAGGACATGTGGTGGTGACAGACTGTGTCAGTATATACTGAATATGCTTCTTTAAGAAACCCTTGGACCATTTGACTGTATTGATCTCCTGTCAGAGAGAAGAATGACATTTCTTGCCTATGAGAATGTCACACTGTCACCAGGAACAAGAAGAGACATCCACTCACCACCCATCAGTGAGTCCCTCAGCAGTGGCCTGTGTTGCTCTCCAAGGCACACTCTGCCACACTGCTGACTTTTAAAAAGGTCTAGATAAAAATTTACATAAAGTAGATCAACTTCCCATTGATTTCTGGTATACTATGAGCTCTTGCAGTAATGTCAAATGAATTATATTTGGCCAGAATCAGAGGACCTGGAGAAAAACAGAGTTTTGCAGTCTTGCACCCAGGAGGAAAAGCAGAAGTCTTCCAGGCAAACCTCACCATGCTACTTGTAATTATCAGTAGTCCAAGTTGTTCATAACTCTTCCACTGGTCAACTACTTCAAAAGTAGCACTCAAAAAGTATTCATCAGAAGATCTGCAGGAATCACTGTACAAAATTGCTGCTCTTGGAATCTGCTTTCATGGCTGGGAAACCTTAGTATTTCATGACTTCCTTACTTTTGGAGCATCACAACACCTGCTGTCTTATCTTCTTTACACTACAGCCTCCTCACCTCGTCCTCAACATGACTCCTGAACTGTGCATGCTATTGTTTATTCCTCCTTGATCCATCATAGATGTTAGTTACACTGTGAGGAAAGGAAAGCTCCTAAGCCCAACAGACTGCCTGGATTATCCCCTCAGTTATATAAGAACTGAGTGAAACTTGGTCCCACCTTTTGAATATGGGAGCCTGTGGAAGGGACTCAGGACCAATTGCCTCTTATCCTTTCTTTCCACAGCATTAGCATCTCCATCAAAATACTTGGAACTGTTTTACAACTTAATATTAGACCCTGAATAGCCAGGTGATATTGACCTGTCTTCAGAAAACAAAGGAGACAAAACCAAAAAATCCACTTTTCTAAATAGCAAATTCAAAACAAACTTCAGAAGAGACAATCCTTTATAAAGCAAATACAGGAGATGATTGTTCTACTAAAAAACAAAATATTTTCCTCCATGGTCTGAAGAGAGGTTGTAGCAACTTGACTAAGCTGTATCTGGAGTATGGTTAGAACTGCAGCAATGCCAAAAAAATCCTGTTAGAGATGCTCTGACCCTAAAAGAAAGCAAGTAGGCAACAAAAGAGTCTTTGTTTTCAAAAAAAATCTTAAAACAAGTACACTTAAATAAAAAGCAAACAGTGGTCTACAACATGATTATAGTATTTTCATATGTAGAGAAACAAGAATGCAAACTACAACTGAAGTGCTGTCATTATAAATACCATAACTTTTGTGTTTCAATTTATTGTACATAAATGAATTTTAAACCAAGTAAAATACAATAATATGGAATATGCATATGGAGAAAAAACATGAGAACCAGGGCCCAAATAATACTCATCTTGCTTTGGTTGCTGGTATTATTTCTTCAGAAGTATTTCAAAGTCTGCCTCCAGAATATAAAGACCCAGCAACCTTTTCTTGAATGTTTGAATAACAGCTCTCCCTACACATAATTAGATTTGAAAACATAAAAGTATTTTGCTTGAATAAATAACATCAGAAGTTCAAGACTCCAAGATGAGTGTATTTGCCATTACATCAAAAGCAAATTAAAAATTCTTCCCTGAAAAATCAAGTCTTAAAATAGACCAAAGTACAACATGTGCCTTTGTTTTATCTGAGTGTTGCATATCTGGACTGAGATTGTTAGCTTCTCTGTGTCAAGATCTAGATGAAAATTATCTGCATAAAGGGAGTAAAATGTCAAATTCTGAATATCTGACAGTTCTACAACAGATGGCCTTAAATATTAGTGATTCAGTTGCTGCTGGCATTGGGTCAGTTCTTTACTTGTTAATTAAGGACCTGAATTTTGAACTATTATTTTGCTATAAAATGCCCATCGGGAAAAAAAAAAATCAGAAAATGCATGACTAAAGATTTTAAAAAGCCTGTTCTCTGTTTGTGCAAGAATTTCCATTCTGGCTGATTAATAAAATTCCAGGTTGGGAAAAAATCCTCCAATCCCAGTTGTTTTACTAAGACCCAGATCTTGCTTTTAGGAAATACTGGCAGTATGCAGGTGCAGAAATGCTCAACCCTATCCATTTCACCTCACAAAAGGATATATTTTATAGTTCAAGATGCTCAGATAGCAAATGTTCAACCTCTTCTTCCAGGAGGCACAGTCTGGCTTTGGAAAGCAAGTCACAGGAGAGGTGACAGGAGGCTGTTACTCTTGCTCTGCAAAGGAATATCCAGAATCAGTCCTCAACCACAGACTGGAGCTTGCAGGAGTTCACTCATCGTTTGTATCAGAGCTGAGTTTGTCCTTCTCCTTCAGACAGGACCTGCCTCTGCATCACTGCTCAGTCTCCCTATCCCCCCTTCCCTCTTGCAGCTGAAAACAGAACATTTCATCTTGTCTGACTTTCAAGTCCACCACAAGTTGCCCCAAGGTGCTCAGGGCAGATTTAGCACCCCAAGAAACATTTGTCCACATCTGCCTTGGGAATGGTCCCAGCAAGGGGTGAAGGCAGGAGTGCCATGCCACTTCTTAAATTGGCTACACACAAACAGATTTTTTAACTGGAATCAGCTAAAGAAAAGTGAAATGCCTGAAAGAGGTAAAATTCAATAGTGCTCATTAAGTTGAAGATCATCCTAAATTATACCAAAGTTACCCTATAACTGAGGAAAACCTAATAGCAAGTAACAGCCACACAACAACAATGACAACAACCTCTCTGCTTGGTATTTTCTTTCCACTGGCATGTCCTCTGTGTGGAAATGCATTCCCCCAAATCATTCCTCTAAGCCAGTGTACATTCACATTGGTGATGAGACCCTTGGCAGCAGTTACCACCAGGAGCAATTCCCCAAAGAACTTGAAACTAAACCTTCTTCCCTCCCGAAGCATCAGTTTGTTATCTGATGCTTTGGAATCTATATGCAAGAGCACATAAGGGTTGGTAATTATACAGTTGGGTATTTATAAACTCTGAGAATATTACCATATGTTAGAAAGCAAAAATGATATACCACTAAACAAACTTTCCCTTTCCATTAGATGCACATTTCCCGAAAAAAAAAGCAATTAGGCAGTAATCTGCTTTGACAATACATATTTAAATGCAAGATAAAATTACTTTTTTTAATAGAAAGAAATGAAATTGTGCATGAGTATGTGATTTTCAAGTATTTCTATGCAATGAAAGATTTAACAGTAGCCAGAAGATGCATCTGAAGCAAATGGAAATATTAAGCTTAAAAATCTAACTTCTATAATTTCCTTACTTTACAACTACCCAACCACTGCTCTGAAATACCATGGAACACTGATTTGCTTTTAGATAGTAGCGATATCTTTGACTGCTGTATAAGGCAAACATAGCAACTTCAGACCTTTTAAACTCAGCCTTGACAGGTATTTCACTTCATTTATAAGTTACACTTACAAAAATGTTTTATTTAAATGGCCAGTAAGTACAACAATCACCTTTTAAGAATGCACCCATTTTGAAAGAAATCCTTCTTGACACATTTCATTTTGGTTTCCATCCATGTAGACTCAGTTATCTAATGTTTAACATAAGCTGTGGATGCAGTAGGGGAAGTTACACTGGTCAGACTTGGCAGTGGATAAAATTGCTGTTCCTTTGCTTTTTGTTTGATGTTAGATGGCCATTTCTAACTGGCTCTGCTTGCCCCAGAGGGCACAGCTGGAGAAGTGCACAGCACAAACACAACGGGCTCAGAAAGCAGCAAAGCATCTGCCACTGTTCCCAAAGTGAATCACTTGACCCATTCTAATGCTTAATTCTCTATTGCTTATTAAAAATAGCAAATTCAACAACACTGAAAAAAGCTCCAGAAAATTAAGAATTATTAAAACATCCTATAAGCCTGAGAACAACTGGCAGCCTATGGATCAAGTGAGCAAATTTTCATCACATAATTTTTTACTGCAGATCCCAAGGACTGAAAGAATAATACCATAAATTAATAATAGTGAGTCTATAAAGGTTGAATTGATACTGACATCTTGGATATTATTACAGTAAATGACAGATTAATGGACTAAGGCACGAGATCCCAAAAGTCATCCTAGATATTTAATTACTAGGAAGTAACCAATATTCATATTAATTAGCACAGCTAAAAATCCCATCGAACAGTAAATGATTTCAAAGGAAATTTTGGCTATAACAATTAGAAGTTAAGTAGTAACTTAGGCCAATGCCAGTACAGAATAAATGATTTAATGATCCCCATAGAAAGTTTTATTTTACTGAGATCAATATCTGACCCCTATTATACACTAAAAGCCATGCCTAAAACCAATTATAAGAACTATTGTTGGTACTCTCAATTACAGAGAAATTTCCTTCTCAATTGTCATTCCATCAAAATTAAATACATAATGTTGAACTCAATGCAACTTTTTGTCATCTCAAAAGCAATAGGAGCTTCTGATATTTAAACATTTTATTAAAAAAAAACAACCCTGCAAACCTTCAGTACTCAACTTCCTGGATAATAAAAAATCAAAGCATGTATTTCTAAATGCAACATACTGTTATAATTTCTCAGTGAATTATGGAATGGGGTTGAAAAGGGTTGAAAAGGATCTTAAAGATCATCTCATTCCAACCCTCTACCATAGGCATGGAGACATTCCACCAGACCAGGCTGCCCAGGACCCTGTCCAACCTGGCCTTGAACATTTCCAGGGATGGGGCAGCCACAGCTTCTCTGGGCACCCTGTGCCAGGGCCTCACCACCCTCACAGGGAAGAATTTCTCCCTAATACCTAACCTAAATTTCCCTGCTTTCAGTTTGAACCCATTACTCCTTGTTCTATCACTACAGTTCCTGATCAATGAACATCAATAGATGATTTATCACTGATTTATCACTGCACAGGAAAAATTTAAAAAAAAAAAAAAAAAAAGTTGTGAAGTTCAGATTTTACATTATTAAAATATATTTTAAAAATATAATCCCTTTCAAACTTGACTTTCATCAAATGCAACAAGTATACCATGCAAAATAAAGGGGTTTGTGTTTAAGTGAACCTTTTTAAACTAAAACTGAATAGTGAGTCTCTACCATTACAAAACAAAGGAAAAATTTCTTCACTTAAAGAGTGGTCAAGCTCTGGAACAGGCTGCTCAGGGAAGAGATGGAACCATCCCTGGAAGTATTTGAAAGACATGTGGCTGTGGCACCTGGGGACATTAATGGTGAACACAACTGTGCTGGGTTAATGATTGGACTCAATGATCTTAGAGGTCTTTTACAACCTTAATGATTCTGTGATTTTTAGAGGTAATACTTTTTATACTTACAAAACCTATATATGCTCTATAAATCCTATTCAGCTATAAAACATTTGTATTCCAATTTTCACAGTCTTTGCTCAGATCACATCTTGCTTGTGCACAGATTCTGCTTGTGAGTGATAGCAGGCAACAAGAAGGATAATTGTCATATATCAATCAAACATCACGTTAAAAGGCAGTTAAACTGACAAAATAGGACCTGAATGATGGAATACTCCATTAAAAATCAAGAACTAATGGAAATAAGGTTCTCGACTAACTTTAGTTCCCTTATGTTTGTCATGGTCTAAAAGCAGGCTGTTATTGTGTTAGCCTAAGTTAATCCAGTTTTGTATTTATTTTAGGTATGTGTGTACATACAGTCTAAATCTTCAAATATCTTCATAAAAAACATCCCACTGTGCTAAGGCAATAGGCAGTTTAAAGAAACTTACTGGCTATTTAGATACAGTCATTCTAATTTTGATGTTAGACCAGTTGACTCATATGTTCATCCAAACATATTCCTGTTCCCAGAGTTATACCTGCTACTGATGAGAGACAGGACAGAAAAAAAAAATCTAAAAACAAAAGGAAATAACAAATACTTGCTTTTCAGGTCTGTATTTAATTTGCACTACTTACACTTTTGTTTTCCTTCAGTGAGCAATTCTCTTAAAAGCTTAATTTTTTTTAACCAAGTTTGTTTTCAGTAAAAGAAATATAGCTTCCAGAAATTATTTGAGGAACAATTATTAATCTCTGTAGTACTGGAAAGCATAGTTATAAACTAGACATTAAACTGAAAATAGGCTGGACAATCATTATGGAAATGAGTGAGCAGTTAAGGTAGCACCTCTCTTAATAGAAAGATGTAAATAATGAATACAGAATTAATGGGAAAGTTCTCCAGTTCCACTGCAAAATTGAAATTTAAACCAAAGGCAAACTCATAATGAATTTTGGAAAAAGACTTTCCTACAGCAAGATCATTAACTGCTTTCAAGTTTTTTAAATAGACAAAAGAATAAAATCTCCATTAAAAATATAACTATAAAAATCCTATGTTATCAAAAGAAAAGGACAGTAATTCATCTAGACAGTTCTCACTCTAATGCCACTTTATGATTACTGAGGTTAAAAATGGGATCATGAAATAAAGAAGATTAATTTCTCAGAAGTTTTTACAGCTGAAAGTGGACACTAAAGATTAACTACAAAGACAAGAAATGTAGGCCCTACAAGGACGATAAAATTAGACCATCTGTATTACATCAAGTATTACTTTATGCATTATTCTTGGCTTTTCATCAAACTCTGACCCTTATAAACATCCTTTTTGTTTAATGCTTTAAAGACTACAGCTGTTCTTATTGCTGGTTTTGGAAATCACTGCTCAAAACCTTTAAAATGGAATATATCTGAAAAGACTCAGCAAAACTGAGTTATTAACCAAAAAAAGCTTATAACTAAAGTAAACTTTCAACATTGCAAGAACAAATAATCAGGATAAACACAACTAGCTTAAGAAAACTTCAGGAAGAAACTATGAAATATGAAAAAATGATTTAAAGATTATATACTGGGTATTAGTGAATATTGAAATATAAGGCACAGCTTTTTTCCTCTGAAAATAAAAAGAAGAATCTGTACACTGGATGTAAATTTATCATACTTGCTGCTTGCTCTGAAAGTTAAATTAGAATGAACCACTCATAATTCCAATATAACTTGGAATAACCAGCTATAAAATTACAGTAAGAAAATGTTGGCATTCATTTAATTCACCTGTTCCAACCCTTTTACTGAAATAATAGAAAAAAGTTATACAAATGTGTATGTTCTATAAACAGCAATAAAAAATTACTCTATAGATTCTAGCTAAGCACATGTATCAGAAAATAGAAAGGATTTTCTATAGCTACAAACCAGTACCCTCCTGTCCTCCACACATTTTATGTTTTAATTCTCCAATATATAATGACAAATGTACAATAGAGCATCTCTCATGTTTTTAAGACCTAAAATAAGCTTGGCAATCAATTTCTATCTGGAGCAATCTTACTGCAGTCCTTACAATAAAAATTATAGCAAACAGAATCAGAAGCAGAGCAGCTTTATTGCTCTGAGCTTGCACCTGAGATAACCAGGGAGGAAATGTAAGAATTAATAAGCAGATTAATAAGGCAAAACAGCTCAAAACCTTGCTCTGTGACATGTTGCTATCATTCCCACAAAAGAGAACCAAGTTTTTAGCTATTAAACCATTGCCTATCTGTTGCTACAGGTAGCCCCAAAGCTCTGCTGGCCATCCAGAGACTCCAGTGCACAGCCCAGAATAATGTAATTTTATACAACCACAGCTGGCTTAGGCAATGTCTACAACTACACCCTCAGCACTCTGGCAGCTGCAGGGAAAACTCAGGAAAGCCATCCAAGCAATTAGGTTTTATGTCATAAAATAACCTATGGAGTTTTGTAAACTCTTACTTCAGGTCTAATCTGTCTTCCCAAGAGGCATGGAACACTTCTGGAATTCTTCATTTCTGGCATTTATTTGATCTTCAAATCTCAAGTACATTAGTACAGCTCCAAATACAATCTAACTGAAGTTCCTCAGGCTACTCCTCTGCGAACGTTCCAATGAAATTCAGAAGTCTACTACCACAGAATCACAGGAGATTTGGATTTAAAAATCATCTCGTTCCAAGCCTCCTGCCATGGGCAGGGACACCTTCCACTACACCAGGTTGTTTGTTCAGAGCTCCATCCAAGCTGGCCTTGAACACTTCCAGGGATGGAGCAGCCACAGCTTCCCTGGGCAACCTGTGCCAGGACCTCACCACTCTCAGGGTGAAGAACCTTTCTCACATCCAACCTAAACCTTTCCTGACACAACTTTAGTCCATTTCCTCTTACCTATCTCAATACATGTGCCTGTGTATCTGCATCTCGTTCCTGGCAAGAGGCTAAGGAAAAGGTAAGAGCTGCAGTTTCCAGACTCCCAGCACAGACCTATAAGGTCTGGTCCTATGTTTATAGCAAACAACATCTTTAACAACACCACTCCAGTATTATGATCTCTTGGAAAATTTGTGTAGTGTCTTCTGCCAACCTGCTGCCAAAAATTTAATGCAGCTGAACATTTACAGCCTCCAAATGAAGGTGGAAATGTGGAGAGGTCACTGGGCAAACCACAAAGTCTTCCAGAAACACCATAAGGATTTCTTTTCCTGGAGGTCAAAATTCTAATTCAAAAGATCAGGTATTCCCATCTTTGGGACAAAAAAAAACCAGAAAAACCCACCCTAAACACCACAAAGCTCAAATTACTTGCAGTACTACTTCTAGTCTTCAGGACTAAAATCTATATAAAACCTCTCCAAATCTCACAGGTAAACAGCTTTATTTGTTTATGAAAAATCATGATTCAGAGGACCTCCCCTCATTTTTTCTACCAGCAATGAAGCAGAATTGCACTCTAGAAATGTTCAGTAAAATGGATTTTCAGGTGATCTCACATTTATTACAAAAGCTTAAAGCAGAGCACCATACCTAACAAAATGAGATTCAAGTGATTCTGCCTGTATGCTTCTGATTCAGAATAATTTACAGTCAATTTACTTTCCAACTGTTCTAAAGTTTTTTTCTCTGAAGAAGAAATCAGAGGGGAAAAAGGACTCAAAAAAGACACAAGTACAGGCACCACAGGACACCCAGGTTTCACACCATCCAGAAAATAAGAGCTATGAGGAATGTGACAGCCAGTCCTCTCATCTGTGATTCCTTGATGTCTCCTCCCAAAACACTTCAGTTTCAAGTAACAAGATGAAGATACCTTTTTCCCAGTCCTTGAGTCTGACACTAAAGGCCTTCAGTACAATAATACAAATGAAAATAAAATCAGTCCCTTTGTAAAGACCTAACACATCAAATATATAATAAAAATAAACATTGTATCAGTATCTACTAGCATTGATTTAAGCTTATTTGAACTGAGCAAAGTCAAATATTAATTTTTACTTCTTTGCTTTAAATGTTTCTACATAAGAGCAAAGATGTTTTATTTATATAGTTATCTCTGGAGAGAGAGTTCAAGCTATTTTCTTAATGGTGAAACTCTGAGTTTCAGATACCAATGTAAGATGCATTAAAGAATTATTTATGTTACAATATTAGTGTGATAATACTCATACTGTCAACAAGGGAAACTGAATCTGCAAGGCATGAAAAGCTTTGGAGGTCACCAGTTTAAAAATCTCAGTTTGATTATTCTGCAATGATTAGAACTTTGCTTCCTCACAGAATAAATTGTCTCAGCCTACAAAAAGAAAAAAAAGCGAGTAAAGCAGTAAAAGAAAAGGCCCTTACAGTTTGGTATTGATTCTCTTAGAGTTGTTCCAAAGAACAGTGTTTCTTCTTGAAGACAAAATATAGACTGTCTTCTTTCTAGTGACAGCCACACTAACTCAGCTGTCTTCTATTGAAAAACATGTCAGACTTGTGCCTGCTACAACAAGGTTTTTTCCCCCCCCAGAAAAGACCTCAGAAATGTATTTGTAATATTTTCAGTGACTTTATTTTCTTCCCTTTCAGAAAAAATAGCCATGTTTTGTTTTTACCTTTTGTTAGATCTTCCTTCCCCTCAGTCCCGTTCTCAGCTACAAACAATTGAAAGCATCATCTGTAACCATGAAACACTAAAATGGGATTTTCTTCATTACTTCCCATTACAAAGTACAGTATAGTAACACTGAATATTGCTCACAACTGCACTG
Organism: Aegithalos caudatus; assembly: GCA_013389925.1. Lineage (NCBI taxonomy): Eukaryota > Metazoa > Chordata > Aves > Passeriformes > Aegithalidae > Aegithalos > Aegithalos caudatus. The sequence continues at coordinate 339,728 of WEIU01015031.1, forward strand.
CACTCCAAAATATGCCTGTAGTACTTCCTTTTTGTCAAACTGCACCTCTACATTAACAGATGTTTTTTAATTAAAAAAAACACAACAAAACAAAAAAGCAGCAACCACAGTTACTGACTGACGCATTGCTAGCACATTTATTGTGTCCTCCTTTTTCACATATAATTTAAATTGGGTGTGTACTGCAAGAAAACAAGACATGGCAGGGCTATTCTCAAATAGTAAAGGCCTTTAAAAGTAAAGTTTAACTTCTGTGACTTGTTCAATCAACTCCAATTAAATCACTTGGTAAGAATGGATTACTCCCAGGAGGGAATGCTGCACATATTAAGTCATTACACTTTTCAGGGGAACTGACATATTCCTGTATTTAGAAAATTTATAGAACAGTGCAGTTAGTAAAAACTGATTATAGCTGTACATCACTGATAAAAACATTAATGGATTAATAGCATCTATTTCACATAAACACAATTTTCGATGGATGAGCAAAAAAAAAAAAAAAATTCAATTCTGGAGACATGTAGCTGTGTATATGCACCTAATAGGCTACTACCAGTCTTATGTAAAAAGTAATTTAATCCACATATTTCTGTTCTAGGCATCAATTCCTTAAGTGTTTATTAGAATCATTCCAAGTACTTTTCTCTCATGTAGTTAGAACACACTAAATTGTTAAATTCAAAGGAAAAAAAATTACCAAAAATGTTTTCAGACACCCTTTGCATCCAGAAATTGCAGCCAAGATGACTTTAGACTTGTTCTTATTTTACCACCCGGAGACATGAAAGACCTGTTAAGTCATCTTAATAGAGAACTTGTCCCTGGGGTGTCTTCTGCAAGTGATACATTTCATTGACTCTGATAGTAAAAGGGTCATAAGCAGAAGCAACAAATATGCAATGTAGCACTGAATGTACATTCTGGATTTATAAGAGAAAATTGAAAGCATTGCAGCACCAAAACCTAATACACCATTAAATACAGCATAAAACACAATAAATACCTCTATACCTTACTTTTATTATATATTTTACGAATATTTTAAGCCACAGTACATTAAGCTATTTTACACCCAGCATGGGGCTCTGCAGGTGATACATGAGAGCCTCATCTTATTTCTCCTCCTCAGAATGTTCTTATTTATATTTCATATGCAGTTCGTCACTACTTAATTTAAATAGCTGTTAAATAACTGTTAATCTGGTCCTAAACCCATTATATGCTTTTACATCACATTCAAGAAGTACAGTACTTATAACATCTAAATAGTTTTTCTGCATACATACTTAAACATATACAGACTTTAAGACAGCAGCCAATATATATCATTGGAATCTATTATAGCAAAGTGCAATAACATTTGTAGGAAGCACAAGATTCAGTGTTCAGTATGTGAAGAGCAAAGACTGATGTTGAGAAATGTTTCTTTTTTGTAAGCTGATAGGACAAACACACCCCTGGAACATTCCGTTCATGGCAGGAGACAAAAAAAAAAAAAA
>WEIU01015031.1:341288-371377 GCA_013389925.1 Aegithalos caudatus
AGCCAAATTAGTTGTTCAATGCTGACAGAGTGAATGGGACTTGGCCCAAAAAAACCTCATATGCATTAGAAAAATTCTGTCCAAAAAAAAAAAAAGCTTAGTACTACATCTTGGTGAAGAATGCACCTCAGTCTTCTAGAGATAAACTCTTTCCACTGAAGGCACTCTCACACAACAATGGAGAAGTGAAGACACCTTTAAATGCAACTCTGGAAACACAGTATGAAAGGCTACCAAGAAGTCAAAGTGCAAATCCTTCAAATATCTGCTGGTCTGAAACCTCTTGAAAGTAAATGAAATTAAAAAAAGTAAATGAGTCACAGCAACAAGAACTCTTAATGTATATTCAAACACTGACTTTTCCTGTATTCAATAGCTGACAAAAGGCTTGTGATTCACAAATTTAATCTCTAACAACAAAGAAACAACAAAACAAATCAAAATCAGATCATATAATGCAGAAAAAAAAGGAAAAACAACCATGACTCAAGCTGCCCCTGGACTGTTGCATCTTTGGGAGCTTTTTTTTACTTGTCTTCTCAGAGATATTAGATTGTGTCATGACCAAGTGGTGCAGCTTTATTGAGTTTAAAATAGCAGACAAAGATTAATGCAATAGAGCAGCCTTTATGAACTTACCAGCAGTGTAAGGGCTGGAACTGGAAATTCAAGGGACAAACATAACCACAAGGATGCCCATGCATCAACTGCTCCATCCAGCAGGTTTTCACATGAACATTTTTTGTTTGGTTTGGGGTTTTTATATAATATATATGCTTTTAACTGAATTGCAACATTTAGTATAGTTCAAAGAACTGGATTTACTCAATTCTGTTTATTTTATTTTTCTCTGTTCATTCTGAAGCACAATACTAGCCATTTCTAGATCTATGACTTATAAAAGCTTTAGATCTTTGCCTGTGATTAAGCTTTTTGCTGATAGCATTTATACAGATACAGGACAGGTAGAAAAGACAAGTTGTGCAGCAAAAAAAAAAAAAAAAACCCAAAAAAAACCCAACAATACCAGAGTCTTTATATAAAAATCAAAATCTGTAAACTCAAGACTTTGAATCACTGACACCTCACCTTTTGTCCTATAAGAGGGAAAAAAAATCACCAAAATAAGATGGATCATGCAAATGCCCCCCAAAATAAGTGCCTGCCTACGATGCATCAAAATAAATCTTCTTCCACGTAAACCATGTGGAAAATACCATCCTGATGACTTCAGTTAACTATTGCCTCATTTTATACTTCTAAAGCATTCATAAACTATTAAAAAACCCTCATGTGGGAAAATGTAGCTGTTTTTCAGAACATTAATACTAGGTTCCGATATATCTAAGTCAATTGATTTGATTCTTTACCAGCTATGTAGATAAACACAAAAATAAACTACTTTGTGAACATTCTGCAGTTCCTCTGAGAGCAGCTGTTACTGTAAACATGTTTCGCTAGAGGCAAACTCTGTTCTTTCTCTTTTCATGTAATTCCTGCCTTCCTCTAATTTTCAAGGTTGCTTGAGTGGGAATAAAACAATAGGCAGCCAAACCAGATAGCACTGTAGTTTAACTTTTACATAAATGTTTCCCCACACAGTAATATCATTTTATACACACAAATCTTCTTCAGCTCCTGAGAATCCAGAGTTTGAGTCAATTCTTGGGTTTGTTGTGGGATTTTTTCAGGAAAGCTTTTACAAACCATCACTAACTACACCACTACAGTGCTGAAGCAACCCAATACTAACATGCAGTTTTCTGCATGAGAATTTTGAATTACTGTATGAATTCTGCTTCAGTTACAGTTTAGTTCATATAAATATTTTATTATCAAAACAAAGAAGTTCTAGTTGATTTTTCTAAATTCCCCTATAAAATCAAGCAAAAAACTTACACTGAATGGGAATTGGTGCAAGAAGAAATTTAATACAGCAGAGATCATACATACACACATTGATTAGTTTAGCATTTCCTAAGATTGGATGTGGCACTCGGTGCCATGGTTTAGTTGAGGTGTTAGGGCATGGGTTGGACTCAATGATCTCCAAGGTCTTTTCCAACCCAGTGATTCTGTGATATGAAATCACCTCACACAGAAGCACAAAAACAGATGAAGGACAAGGTATTTATGCACCACAAACATGGATTTACCATGTTTGATTACCAGACACATCATTCTTGACCAGCCCAAATGCCAAAGACCACAGGAAGGACAAAGCCCCTCATCTCATAGCAGCCTCAGCTGAGGTGAGGGAGCAGGAGCTGCACCAAGGGGTCACAGGTTGTAAATTGGCTGTATCCTCCAGACCAAAGAGATTAAATCAGTGCCTTGGCTGGTGGCACATAATTCATGTTTGAAATCCTTTTCAGCAAACCAGAGGAACAAACAGAATACATCTACAGCAAATCCAGTATAGTATCAAGCTTGCAAAGGGGAGGATTCATATAATATAGAGATTCAGCCCAAACCTTGATAAACCAGGGGGCTGGGCCAGCAGGGAAGTAGAAAAATGCACACCTGGACCAGAGAGACCCCACACCTCAGGAGAGATTGGGAACAGACCGCAGCCCTGCTGGAAAGGTCCTGAATAGTCACACCTTGGGGGAAAAAAACTATCACAGAGCCAAACTTAGCAGCAGAGAGAACAACAGAGGTCAGAAGCAAAGATGCAGCTTAGGAGGTTCACCCTGGTCTCAGACCTTTTCCTCAGGACACAGGCAGTGCAGCAGGGGAATAAGTTGTCCACAGAGATGATAGAAGCTGTACCCTGGAGATCTCCAAAATGAGGCAGACAAAGGCAGAATGGCACAACCTCATGCTGTAAAGAGCTCTGCTCTGATGGGGAGGCTGGACAAGACATCCTGCAGAAGTCTCTTAAACACCACAAGTTTGTGATTCTAATCTGAAAGAATCCCTTACAAAAATTCTTCCATATCTTAAGACATTTTTCCTCAGCAAGGTTTTCTCTATGAGCCAAGAGAAGTCAATTTTCACATCTAATTTATCTAGAGTAAGAGACTTTCTCATGCAAGTACAATCAACCTCTGCTAAAACTAAACTTGTTAACTGTTTCAAGGTTAACTATTACAAGCCTCGAGGTTTCAGCTGTTAAGTAACTGGTCTAACTAATCCAAACCAATATTGCTGTTGGGTGAAAGGAATGTCTGTAATAGCTGCTATGCCCAAGGAAAAAAAAAAGGTAGCTGCAAATTTTCCTCATCCTCCCCTAAAGCTTCTGTCTGTGAGAAATGTTCAGCATTAACTGAAAGGCTGACCTTAGACTAATTGATTTATTGGCTTGTGGCACAGCAAAATATCTCAGTCTCCTGAGGACAAACCTTGGCTGCAGGGTTGAGAGTTTTTGTGGTTTTTTTCTTTTATTTTAGCTGAACATTAGTATGTATCTGTCTGGTAGGAAAGACAAAATTAAGTCTTGGTCCCAGCAGACATCATCAACATCACATTTGTGACACTGGAGCAAATTTCAGGCTCGAGCTTCTTCAGGTGCTCACATTCAAGCAAGGTCTAAACAATGCTTTTCCAAGGTTTGTAATTCTGTGTAACTAAAAATCTAGTCCCGGCTAGAACAGACAGTTCCATTATTTCATTGCATTTTTATGATCTGAAAAATACATTCCCATCTCATAGCCTCCACCATACTACCATGAAGCTGGCTTAGCTTTTAAATATTTCACCCCTTTTTGCCCTAACTTCTCCACTACACCAAACACAAATTATTAGTCTGCACTCTGAAGACTTCTGTAAATCTTCCCAAAGACAACTACTGCCTCTCACCCAACAGAAACAAATTAACTTATGTTTTCCCAAACCTATGAAGCCAGACTCCACCAAAACACCTGTGGCATTTTCAAGCAAGCATCCCTGAGCCTTCTGCTGTGAGATGTCTCCTTCACACTTGAGACAAGTTCCCATACAAACATTAGTAAATTCATTTAGCTACAGTGATTTATAACTTTGTACCAATTCAAACAAACTCTAGAGCACCGCAAATACCCAAGTAGGAATCCTCAGAGATCAACTATTAAAGCAGATGCTCTGCAAGAAAAAAGGTAGAGAAAGATTTAGCAGCATCCACATCTTTTATACAGCATCCCAGAATGCTTTACTTTATCTGAAGGATTAAAAGGATTAAAACCCACACCTCTCACCTAAAAAGCATGTTTAGGGCAACCCAACTCTAGGACAGGCTGTCTTCTACCCATCTGGTTACATCTGAGGCACAGCACAAGGGAGAATTCAAAGCTGAAAGGGGTGGGACAGAAAGCACAAGAGACTATTCTGTAAGAAAAAAGGACACCCAGCTGAGGCAGACACCTCAGGTCTAGTTATCTGCTTTTGAATTAATTTCAACATCTAGTAGAGAGCACTCAAGATATTTAACAAAAAAAAAAAAAAAAAAGCAAATTTTTCAGTTCAACTTATAAAGCAGGTTATTCAAGATGATTATACAGCTAAAGGTAAGGAGGCAGCGTTCATTTCCCAGCTTCAAGGCACACAATTACTGTAAAGCCAGCATTTCTACTGCCTTATTCTCAGGCTACAGAAATATTTCTCATAAAAGTATCCCACTAAGCCAGTAAACAAATACATGTTGCCACCTGCTAGAAACGAGAAACAACTGTTCACAGCACAGTGCTCAGGGAGCAGTGCAAATCTGCTTGTGCCATGTGTAGAAGCTGTAAACTACTTGTCTAACTTGGCAAAGAGAATATTAAGGAAAGTTTACAAGTCTCTGCACTTGTTTATGATGAGACATTAATTTATATCATTCCTGATTAGATCCATGTGAATACTTTTGATCTATAAATAAGACTCCCTGTTGAACTACATGAAGCTAATTCAAAACAAGACATTCTTTTGCTGGAATGTGAACAGCTGTGCAAAAAAATAATTAGGATTGCTAGTCAAGGACTTCTATTTCAAAGTATTCCCCTTGTAAACATGTTTTTTTTTTTTTGTTCTACTCCACAATTGTTTATTGTATTTTTATTTACAGTATGATATTGTCACTCCTCAATGTCATTAAATAGTTGAAGGCAGAGAACCTTTCTTTTCTTTGCATGGGAGCCCACCAGTGCTCCAGCCTCTCACAAATTGTGTGTGTTATCACAGCCAGGATCAGAGCACAAAGCAATACAGTTTAAACTCACAGAATACAATTATAGAATAATCATCATATGACTATCAAGAGCTTTAAAAAATATTCTTAAATGTGCCCAATAGTAACCCTTGAAGCAGTTCTTAGTATTTTTTCTTGCATCAGGTCTTTGGATGTACTTTATACCTAGCTTATAATCTCACTTTAACTTTCATTCCATTCCTAAACTCAGCCATCTGTTATGCCTGAATTGCTGTACCAGTCTATCTGTTATGTTTTCCAGCAACATAAATTTCTTACTTTGTCAAGTCTCAAACATGAATTACAATTTCTCCAGTGAGTAAAGTAAAAATTAAATTTAAACTGTCTGCATGATCAAACATCCTCCCACTGTCCAGATATGTGGGCTCTGAAAACACAGATTTGCCTTCAGAAGACTTTAGAAAAAACAGCATTGAGAATAAGCATTTGCTTTCCGTGCCTGTAATCCTCTCTTTATTACAATGTCCCTTGGTAGTCTCCAGTTACAGAAGTTACACACCATAGAAAGTCAAGAGCTGAAATTAATTTTTCTTTAAACTTATTGTTTGCAACAGGAAATGTGTTTAGTCAATTCTAGGTAGGAAGTTACAACTTTTATTGATCTACTTGCAGTTGGGCAGAAACATTCCAGCAGTTCAGCTCCCAGAAAAGCAGTTTGGGGTCACTTTCCAAAGCAGCAGCTGGACTGGTTCCTGAAAACTTCTTGTCCAGAGAACATTCTGAGGCTGGCAAAACATCTGGTTGGCAGCAATAGCTCTGATTGTCTCTGACTTTCAAATTACTGGCAACCCAAGGCCTGACACTTGCACATCAGCCAGGTCAGGGGATGGACATCCCAGGCAGGGTTACAGCCTTGAGCTTTGCCCACCCCCAGCTGAAAAGAGGCAGAAGTGCCAGGTTTAAGAGAATCAAAATTACAGTGAGGGAACAGGAAAAAGGGGCTAAAAGAACAAGAGCAAGCACAAACTTTGTGGTTTTGCTCTCTCTCCTATTCAGTGTCACAGTTTTGTCATCAGCTACAAAATCCTGTAAAAACTTCTTAAACTGATTTTTGGTAAGCAACCAAGAGATAGTTGCTTGATAATGAAACTTCTAGTTAAAATCACTTTACCACTGGTTATAGCAAAAATATTTAGTTATAATTATTCTAGTTTTATATTGGGTAGTTTTTGGAAAACTCTCATATTTAGCAGATATATATTAGGGAAAGAAGGGAATAAGGTGTTTAAAGACTCAATACACACTTAATATTCAACCAAAGAACCAGCTGTATTTTCTGTAACTTATATTAAAATCAATGCATAACTTACTAACTAGTAAAAACATGGTTAATACATGCATCCCAAATTCTCTTTTTAAGGCTTGTTTTTAGTGCCTTATCAATTACATTTTAGTGCACAGGAAATTTAATTGACACAATTAAATCAGATTAAATTAACATGATTAAGGGTGCAAAATCAGGCATGTCAAAGTTAGGAAACACTAAAATTAGAAAGTAACATGCTCTGCATTTTTCTAAATAGGAAGAAACCTTATGAGAGAAATCCCACCTTATTCCTCAAGAATTTGTTTATTGTGCAGTATTCAAATCCTGCTCCCAAAAAAGAAAATCCTAATGTGCTTTTCTGTGGCACTTTCCGTGGTAATACCTGAATACTCATACATCCATTTATTTTCATAGAACATGTATTGTGAAGAAAGCATCTTTTGCAATCTGCAAAATAATGAGACTAGGGAGACAAGAGGGTTAAGTTCAGAGGTATTAAATGACCCAAACAGCCAATACAGGATTGTTAGACCACACTTGTCAAAGGGCATGATTCATAAAGTCAAATTTTCAAGCCCTGTCTTAAAGAACATCACACCTTTCCAAAGGTATGGTCAGCCCCAGCTAATAGTCAAGTGTCTCCCTTCAATTCTCCCAGACAAGAGAGTTCATTCTTCACTTGTACAGCTTGGTGTTTGACTATCCAGCAAATCAATATATCCCAAAGAACTAAAATAGTACTAAGATAACTGCAAAATTACTGACTTCTGCTGACTTAGTGAGTTAAACTAGTTTGGCAAGCAGGACATTTGATGTAAAGGAAGAAAAGTGACAGCTTCAGGAGGGGGAGTGGGATTTCCCCTCTTGGAGGCAATTGTTTGTTGGATCAGGTTACACGTGGTGCTGAATGGCTCAAGAACAGACTGCCAAAGCTGGCAACTACCCCAGGAAAAATACCCAGCCATCACAAACATTTCTAGCAGTGCAAGAATAGAAGAAACATCTGTCTCATTTCCCCAGAAAACAGAATTTCTGATTTTAACTGATACCCACCACTGCTGCATCCTAAGGAACAGATCTATCCAGGGAAAGTACCCACTTCCCAAAAACCACGCACATCCCTGGTATTGCAACACAAAGTAAACGAGCTCATAAGCAATGACTTCTCCTGCAGTTTTGCACTGACCCATCTACAAACCAGAGTGCTGGGCTGCCACAAACAATGCACAGACATTGACACAAACAAGAGATGACATCTCCAGCACACTGAATCAGGCAGAAACCCTGTTGACAACAGAATATATAGATAAATAATAAAAGATATCATCATAGTGAGCAGCATATCCATTTAGCACATTCTGAGGGCTTTAGTCTGGAAACCTCATAACTTATTTTAGTATGCACTATGCATTCACTGAGCCCTCCAGCACCCTTTTTTAAATGGAAGGAATAAAAATTCTGTCACACGGAACATTACTGATAGTGAAAAGTTTCATATTTGCCACAGTAGCTCTGCTACATGAGCAGTGACAATGATGGACAGAAAGTACAAAACAAACAGATATAAATTGTCTCTGGGCAACAAGACCAGGCCTTAGGGCTTCACTCCATAAATACTCCCAGCTATGCTGATGCAACTGTTCACAGGAATGCACAGGGCAACACAATGCTGAAATGTTTGTGTTTTTTAATCAAAGAGAAAACAAACAATCAAACAAAAGAACACAAAGATCCCAATCAACTTTTAAGCACAGCTTTCATCATTAGTAAAGTTTGTACAGCCAAAAGGAATTAGACTTCAATAGAGGATAAGGGAGGAGGGAATATCAAACTGTATTTTCACATATGACACATCAGAAGAGTGTTTCATTTGTCCTGCCTGTGTCTCATTTCCCCTCTCAATTCAGCATGTGATCTCACTGGGAATAGGAAGGGTTAAAGATCTGAATAATTCAACAGTCCAATTATTTTCATTTTCAACTCCTCTGTTCTTATTTTGACAGCAATGTCATTTTAATGGACTACAGGTTCATAGCCAGAACCTCTTTAACTGACTTTTTGAGGTTTCTATTTGAACACAGTGATTATTTTCAGATTTTGATGAAAACACTTGGGGCAAGTTCCAATAAACTAAAAACCAGATAAAATTCCAAGTGCAATCTTCCCAAATTTCCAACAAGCATTGGAAAGCATGAATAACTGTCCTCCTTTTTCAAACGTTCCTCAGTTGGAGATACACTTCATTCTTCTTACTCTTTTCTGAGATGGAGAAAATCCTTCCCTATGGAATTCTTGAAAATATTGTGGAATTTTAATGCTACATGCAATTTCATTTTAATGCCGATTTTTAAGTTGCCCTTATTTTTCATCTTTCCTTTATTTTTTTCTATTTGCAACATCCCACACTAGTATAAAATTAACACTTGGCTAATACATTTGATGGATTTGTTAGTCACAAACTGCATGTTCCAACAATATTAAAATGACATTAATGAGAAAATTGCAAAGCTTTTTAAATCAAATTGAGCCTTTTTCATTTACATTTTTTTTAATAGCAAAATCCCTGACTGAGCTATATTACAAACAAAATATGTTTGTTTGAAATACTGGAAAGAATTCTATTCTGCTGTTTGCATCTCTTTGTTCCACCTTTGGTACTGCAAATCAGATCAGCTCCTATGTTCATGCCTGGCAATCAATAAACAGTGTTCAATCTGTATAATTTTTGGCAGTTTGTTGTCATTTTACTGGCTGTAATTAAAATAACGAGCAATCAAATAGTAACTTAAGTATTGCAAATAAAATAAATTATGAAACACACAACTTGTTAGTCAGCTTTTACAGAAGTAAACATTCAAGTGCTTTTCATATACTCTAGGCATTTCCAGAATGCAGCAAATTTACTGCAAATTTCACAAGCTTTAACTTCTCCATCCTGGTTGTACTGAGCTGACTCTAACCAGCTCTCCCACAAGTCCCCAGCAAATATCAAAATATCAGAGATTCTACAATTCTTTTCTTATTTTCAAATACCTAAAGTTTATTTTCTTAATTCCTTTTTAACAAAAAAATGTGTAATCCTCATATAGAAGTGTCATTCTAAATATTTCAAAGTGAGGGAAAAGTTCAAGACAAAGCATTTTGTTAGCTTCCTTTCTCCTTGTCTTTAAAAACAACTAATTCTTAAGGGTTCCTAGTGTCAAATATGTACACACTACAAATACTTAAAACTACAAAAAAGTTCTAGTATACTATTTCAAATATTCCTAATTTATTCAAAACCCCCATGAAAATATATTTATTAAAATGTATTTTCAAACTTGAATTCAAAGCAATTGGGAATTAGACAAATTTTAACTGCAGAAAGGAAAACTTAATAAACCTTTCTGAGAATCAGCATACTTGGCCCTGCAATTTTCCTTTATCAATGTACACACTGAGAATGAAAAACAAGGAATGTAGATTTATGAGTAATGCTAGTAACACAGTGAGATACTCATTATTTTAAATTACAATATGCAAGCACATTTACAAAACAGCTTGCAAGTTCCTTTCCACCTTCTCTAGAATAAAAGTAAAACCCTATAAGCTATAATTTAAGATTTAGGTACTACATAGATATTCTTTGTTAATTTTTAGTATATTAGAGAGGTACAGCTGCAGCATAAGTTGTAAACAGAACAACAGAGTAATATCACCTACCCATGGTGGTTAAAGTTAATATCAATTCTTTCTACACGGGATATTGTCAGAAATCATTCTGATAGCCAAACATGACTTTTTGTGAGTCAAACTACTTCAGAAGCAGCATGAGAATTTCTGCACAAATAGATGGGTAGATATAGTGTTATTTACATGTTTTATTGATTTTCTAATTATTTTATTAAATATCACAAATTTACTACTATAGCACAGAGCGATTTTCTGGAACAGGCCAGAAAGAAATGTAAAACATGGTATAGAGGGCTCAATGAGAATTCCATTTTCAAGCAACAGGACCACTCAAGGCAATCTAGAGAACAATTGGACACACTCACCCTCAACAGAATACAAGATTAAGAGCCCAGATTCACTTCTGAACTTGACCAGACTTTTCCAGCAAGGAAAACCCACATGATTCTAAGGGAAGACACCAGATATTCTACTAATTTATTTTTATAGATTCTTGGCTAAGTGGTTCCACCTGTTTCAATATCCAGAAGCATACTTTCTTCTACAGACATTTGAAAGTAAGAAGGGGGAAAAGAGAGCAGCTTTTCCTAGCCTCTGTGGGCATAAATCAGGTTTAATTTAGGAACAACCAAACAAACTGCAGTCCTTGCTAGACCAGCATGGCACATTCCTCCAGCCTTGCTCTTGATTTCAGAACCACATGAAGCACTGCCATGTTTCCATGGGCTGTGCAGCAGCACAAAGCAGACAGCTCTTAAATCATCCAAAAGGAAGTTTCAAGAACCTGACACAGAGAAAGAGGCATACAAAAAAAATGCAGGTTTCAAAGTATAAAACAAATTTCACTCCTGTGGTAAAGCTCAAGAATGTATCTGTCAATCAGCCATTGAAAACAGTCTGGGAAATAGTCTTCTTAAACCTTTGGATTAATGAACAGTTCAAATTGCACAGTCTAACAACATTTAAGTATTTCCACATCAGAAGTTTGATTTTTTTTTTTCCTTAAAATAGCAAGGGAATGCAGATCCATGCAGACACTACTAAAACAAATCAGCTGTAAAAGAAAAGAAAAATTAAGGTCCTTTGAGTACAAATTTGCAGTAGATAAAACCTTAAATAAAAAAATAGTTATTAGTGGGTGCATGCTCTAATTAAAAATTCATTTGACCAATTTCATCACACTATTTCTCCAGGTGGAACTCTCAAGGTCCAGATTAATTAAATCTCACTAAACACTCCAGCCATGAGAATAAAAGAAAAGATACTGTTTCTCCAGCATAACTTTGAATAATGAGATAACAAAAAAAATTTCATCAGCCCTAAAATTGTAGACAGAATTGCCCTTAAGGGCAAACACATAAATCTAATCATCAAATTTCTGGGCACAGGTTTCAGGTGGAAGAGAAAATACACCATTCTCCTGGAGAGGCTCATTTGATGTGACACAGCCTATGCTGGGAGGACATCAAGGTTTTCTCATCAGAGCTCTCATTTTGGAGGGATGGGAGGGGAGAAGGGGGGGTCTCCAGAAGTGCACTCCATGAAGGGGTGCAAACAATGAGAGTGGAGCCATACAGCCCAATTCCCACCCACCTGTCCTGGAAATTCAGCATCTAAATCAGTGCCTGGGCGGGAGGAGAAGGTCTGCAAATGCTGAGCTTTCACTGCCCAAGCAGCAATTGCACAATAACACCACAGTAGGCCAAACAGCTCTGGAAATCAAGAAGAAAATTCTTTTAAAACTCCATTTTCTGAGAAAACAACTTAATTCATGTGGAGGTATGGACCATAATGAACTCCCAAATGCTTCAGCAATGTAGTCATGAATAAACCCATGAGGGCTGAATAAGCATTTACACAAATGCACTCAGAAAGTTCATAAAATACCAGGCCACACCAGATTTAAAAAAAAAAAAAAAAAAAAAAAAAAAAAAAAAAAAAAAAAAAAAAAAAAAAAAAAAAAAAAAAAACAAAAAAAAAAAAAAAAAAAAAAACAACACACAAAAAAAAAAAAAAAAAAAAAAAAAAAAAAAAAAAAAAAAAAAAAAAAAAAAAAAAAAAAAAAAAAAAAAAACCAAACACCACAAAAACAAACAAACAAACAAAAAAAACCCCACAGAATGAAAATATTCCAGAGCTGCATCTCATATCTTTAAATCCAAACTGTAAAACAGGGAAAGCCATCACTCCCTGAAGAGAGATTTTTTGAAAAGGGATGAAAACCAAAACACAGATCGCACCAACTCATTGACTGGTGCTCCCAAACAACTGCCAACACGTGTCCTTGTACACACTAGGGAGCATTAAAGAACACTTTGATTAAATGGAGAGATTGAATCTTTAACTGAAAGCTCACAGCACTCACAGCTTCTCACTGGAATTTGGTTAAATATGGTATCATTGCTGAGAGTTGACTGCCCCAGGATGCATATGCCAAAAAACCAAATAAAACATACTGACAGAGTTATATCCCTTCATTAAAAGGCACAATAAAAAAAAATCAGAGGTACTGAAGCTTCTCATAGTTGTGCTGTTCTATTCTTAGGTTCATAGAAAAAGTAACTGGAAGGGAGAGCTCAAGAGGTCACCTGGCCTGCTCCTTTCCCAAGCCCAGATCATCTTCCCTCAATCCACAGAGAGTTGTCTAAACAGAGATTAAGGTCTCAGGTAACAGAGACTGTGTAGGATTTCCAGACAGAGGACCCCAGAGATTCTCTACCATTATGCTTAAAAAAAAAAGTGTTGGTTGGATGTAATAAAGTTCAACCTGTGTGACTCTCTCTTGCTTTGATCCAAGTTCAGTATTTCCTCTACTCTCCCACCATGTCTCTACAAATACTCTTGCACACCTAAAAGCTGTTACATTGACCTTTAGTAACCTTCTCTTCAGATTAAACTTTAATTAGTTCTTTTATTCCTTGTTCCAAGTTGGGTTTTCAAAGATTTAAGTCTACATGACAATTTAATACAATTTTAAAATTAATATAATTTAGTAGAATTCCATATCTTGCAATGAAATCTGACATAAACTACTGTGAAACAAACAAAAAAAATCTTGAAAGAATCCTAGAACAGCCTCACATCAAACAAACGTTTTAAAAAGCTGAATGTGAGAAATTAAAGGGTTTCTTTAGTCTCAATATTTTAGCCAACCTCAGTATCACTACTGGTGAAGTAATACATCAAATTTTATCAGTAACTTTCACTGATAAAATCATGAGCAAACTGACAAAACCAGATGCTTTTTCTCATACAAGTATCACACTGGCATATATCTTTTTATTGGATTGCTTGCCTTCCCTTTTCCTACAGTACTCATACTGAAGGAAAACAAATACATATGAACAGTTTTGTCATCACCTCTACTGCTCCAGGAGCACAACACATAACTGGTGTGCAGCTCACACATCCCCTCACTGGCTGCATCAGTTTCTGTCACTTCACAGAAAGGCATTTCTATAATTACAGATTCATTTCTGTCTCAATATTAAACATTATATATTACAAAAACAACTGACCCAAATAAAAGCTGAAAGCAGCTGTTGTTTTTCCAAGATAATTCTTCCAGCAATCTATCACAGGGAAATAGAAAAAATCACAAAGCTTCTTTAGAACAAAAGTGAAATTTAATTTTTTTTAGATTATTTCCAAACTTTATGTCTTCAACATTGAAAATCCAATCTCTAAATAACATTATTGCCTGTTCTAGCTCAGAAAAGGACTTTATGTCAGACAGACTTTTATTAAAAACAACTTGTCTTAACACCTTTGTTGATTTCTCACCAATATTTAGCCTTATATTTTTGGACACTAACAGACAATTTCAGAAGCCAATGTACACAAAGAACCAGACAAAAGGAACAAAAAATCTAGTACACAAACCAAAAGAATCCTAAAGGCATTATCTTCATTTGTCTCATTATCTTCTTTTGTCCTGGTAACTGCTCAGCCATACCATGACTTACACCACGTTTCTGTATCACCAAGATTATCCCCGAGTGAATCCAATGGAAGTGGAAGGCAGAAACCATGTTCAGCTTTAAGAGGAACAAGGCATTACGGTACCAGTGATTTGTTTTAATACCCAACAGATGTTAACAAGGTTTTATATTGCTTGGCAGGGTTTTGCTGTGCTGTAAACCTGACTAAGACACAAGACAGAGGTGGTGGTTATTGCCTTACCTTTCATGTCTACGTCATCTTTGTAGCTCATTGACCATAATCCAAATCCATTAAAGCCACATTAAACTATCAGAAAGCTACAAACACCGGATAAATGTGACTATCACCTTAACCTATGACTTGATCAGTATCAGATACAATAGTTTTATGTGACAAATTGAATCTAGAGCAATAAAGGTTTCTATGTCATCTTTAAATCAGACGGTTTCTTTCTGCTGTCTTGAAGTATGGAGATCTATAATTCATAAAAGCAACAACCACTTCATCCAGGAGACACAAGCCCTGAGATATCAGTCTCATTTTAACATAAATTTCTGGAACACCTGAGGGTTCATCTGATTTTTTTTTTTTTCAGTGACCGAAGAGGAAGCTAAGCATTTCCAGCATCAATTCCTCACCAAAAAAGCACACTTCCCCCCATACAAATATATCTCTGCCTAAAGTGCATGCTCACAACCAACCATCTTCCTAAAAATTATCTGGAATTAGAACTAAATGTAACAGCTGTTTAAATGTTATAAAATCAAGTGTGAGCCTTTTCCTCCAAAACCAGGTAGAGGAGGAAACAAATTCTCTTTCTCCTGAGCTCATTGAAACACTTGAAGCAGAAAGTTGCTTAATAATTTGAATATCACAGCATAATCCTTAACCTGACTCCCAAGGATGCACAAGCCCACAATGAAGGTGCCACACTTTGAAACACAGAGAAATGAAAACTGGAAGTACCCCTCTTTTGCTTTTTGTGCTTTTACATATGAAGTATATTATAGAGTTAACAAAGATACTTATTGTTCAGTCTTCATTCTATCACATTACCCCACAAATAGTCCCCAATCCCAAATGAAGAATATTAAAAAAAGTTTGGGTCAACAATAATTTTTTTAAACACCTAATTGTGACCTTCCTGTGTTAACATCTCATATCACACATCAATGCCTAAAATGCTTTATGACATTATTGCTCTTGTAATAAATGCATCTCCAAGCAGCCTACATGAGGAGGTCTTTCTGTGTTTAGAAAAACACTACCCTGTGACATAAACTACCTTGAGTTTGGAAAGCAAAAATAAGCAAATACAAATGATTAGTAGTTTATTTCAAATCTTGCAATAGCAAATCGCCAGTCAAAAAGAACAGTAAAATGGAATCATGCCTACTTTGACAAACAGCAGCTACAAAAATAAGATGGCAATTTCTTGTACCCTCTTGAACTGTAATCTAAGTGACTCTATCATATCCTCTGAGGTAAGAGATTTACAAGGTATCAAAGAACCATCATTAATAAGGGAAAAGCAATGCAAAGAATGAATAGGGAAGGTTTTTCACTGGAGAGGATGGGGGTTGCATCCATTTGAATGCATGATTTTATTTCCAGGCTCAGTGAATTTTCTGCTCTGCTTGAATAGGTATTAGGTCTTGGCAAACAATCCATCCCCACACCACATAGAAAGGAGATGAAGACTGTAAATTCTACAGTTTAAGCACCAAGTGTAGTTGGTGAAAAGATCCCAGATATTTTCTCTAGAAAAGAGGAAAGATCGTATATAGATCATCATGTGACTACAGAACTACTGTAGGACACTTTTTGCTCTGAAGGAGAAAACCCATTGCCGCTTTCACTTTGAACAGGATACACATACATTTATGAGTCTGAGCCTTCTTTCTCATCAGTAGGAAAAAAAAATGGTATTTTTGATATATTTTTGACACCAAGTGGGGCAGGGTTCTTATCTCTTCCAGGACCCATCCTCCCTCCAGGGGATATCTGCTGTTCAGGGGCCATTGAGGCTCACTTGTGTGGCTGATACAATTCCATCATCCCAGTGGGAGATGCTCCACCCAGGGGGAGGAGCCAAGCATTCCTGCCTGGATAAAACCTGAGATTCAGAATACCAGGGCAGCCTGTTTGCACTGGATTCCCAGAGGAAGACCAGACCCACCCCATCACCACTGGACCTTCAGAGAAAACTACACCCTTCTACAGGATCATCTCTGCTCCAACAGAACCACATCTGTCACTGCAGGAGGACTTGACTGGACTGCTACCAACACCCTGACCAACAGGATTTCAGAATATGTTCTGACTCTGTCAGTATCTTTTTATTTGTTTGCTTTGTTGTACTACTACATTTTTATTTTTAATATTCCTAGTAAAGATCTGTTATTCCTATTCCCATAGCTTTGCCTCAAAGTCCCTTAATTTCAAAACTATAATAATTTGGGAGAGTGGTTTACATTCTCCATTCCAAGGGAGGCTGGTAGACACCTATCTTTCCAAACTGGGACAACCAGGATCTCTGAAAACTCAAATAATGAATTGATAAATAATTTACAAGCTTTTGGCTTGTCAATTCAAATTTCAGATTCTTGTTGGATCTGGGTTTTGCAATTGGCAACATGACATTCTTTTCCCACACAAGAACTGCAGGAATTCCCCCTGATGTTTGCTTAGCATAACCTTCCCAATTACCTAAGAGTCAGTGTTGAAGAGGGAAATCACCACGGAGTGTGCTTTGGGACATGCGACTGCCAATTGCCGTGGATGTTTGTCTTGGACAATGCAGAATACTTTGGGTTGAATGTCATGTTATTTATTTTAGTAGCATAACTAAACAGTGACAGGATGTTTGTTTATTCTGCTGACAAGCTGCACCCATAAAGCTTAAGAGATGCACTGCATTTGACAAGAAAATACTGCTGGAAATCACCTTCTTTGATACATCACTGTTTTGTTAAAACCCCATATAGACTCATTTTGTATAGACACCAGTTCCATTACTCATAATGGTTTTATGAAGGAACAATATTCTTCCTTAGAGAATCAGCACACACATAATAAAAGACAATTTCTTTGTTACTGCATAGTGATAAATAACGTGCCAGTATTTTATTTCATTTAAAATTTGAACTGATTTAGTTTTAATTTAATCTCGACTGAACTTTCCTATCCAGAGGTATGTATCAACGCTGAACAACTAAAAAAATATAATGCTGAATTACAATCTACTGCCTTATCCTACTTTTTATGAGGCCCATTTTTACTGTCAGTCTTGCCATCAATGTGAACACCGATTTGAAAAAATACTGAATCGCACTGCAAACTGTGTAAAACTTTCATGGCACTGAAAGCAATACACAGGATTATTTTAACAAGTAGCT
The DNA here is from genome assembly GCA_013389925.1 of Aegithalos caudatus. Taxonomy (NCBI): domain Eukaryota; kingdom Metazoa; phylum Chordata; class Aves; order Passeriformes; family Aegithalidae; genus Aegithalos; species Aegithalos caudatus. The sequence continues at coordinate 358,735 of WEIU01015031.1, forward strand.
GGGCATAACACTTTTTCTAAATTAAAATTTTACTGCAGTCCCAAGCTGATGAAATATGTAACATTTCTGCTATCAAAGTACAGCAAGTCAAAGCTAGAACTCTACAAATACCTCTTAAAAATCACATTAAAATTATCTGATCTTTTTAATACCTAGTGTTTACATTACACCTTTCATTTCAAGGCTCTAAAATACATGCAAAGACTGATAATAACAAAAAAAAAAAAAAAAGCTAATTTAAGAGAAAAACAGTAGATAGGTTCCTTACTGTAGGCAAATTTCTCAGGATGATGGGACAAATTAATATCCACACAGCTTATTTTTAGCCATTTTGCAGTTAATAGGCTTCTTCAGATGTTTTTACTGCATAGTCAATGGTTACTATTTGCAACAATAGTGACTGTCATTTTTAATTAGCATTGGGTAACAGCCTACTAACATAAAAGTCTTTCTATAGTTACAATAAATAACCATGGGCTCATAAAAAGCCCTCAGAGCAGCTTCAGGTATACACTGGTTTCCTGGACTGCAACACACACACAATAATTTCTTCCAGAATTATTCAAACGTGGGCATTTCAAACTATGACCAATTTTACAGCAATTACAAATTTAGGAAAGAAGACTGAAACTACAGTGAGCTTACTCTTAGAAATTACTGCCTGCACCCCTAAAAAGAACCCATTCTGAACCTTAGTTATAAGAAAGATCATAGAATCATTCAATATCCTGAGCTGGAAGAGACCCACAAAGATCATCAAAGTGCAACTACTGGATGGTAAATGGTACTGTGTTTTAGTAATTACAATTTAAAGCCAAATGATGAAATTAAGACAACACCTTTCAGCATACAAAGTCATCCCAATCTGAAAGCAACAGTTGAGGCTCTACACAAAAGCCCTCACTTTTTATAACACAAAGCTAATAAATGTATCATGAAGGAGAGGTACTCTAAGGAAGAGTTGGAAAATTGACACCAGGTATTAAAAAAGTTACTGTTCCAGGTGCAGATCACTTCTTTTCAAACATTAATTTCCAATTATGACATTGTCAGAATTCCCTGTAAATAGCATTATGGAAATGGCTGTCAACCAGAAAAGTGTTTTCCCAAAACGACTCCAGTACAGCTGAGGATACTGCTCCCAAAACATACATCAGAAATGCATAGCATGGTGCCCTGCACATTTCAGCCTTACCTTCCAATTGTCAGAATGTCATCATCTCTTCTCAAAACACCAGAAAATATTGTGTACTCTGTGTCCTTCCATATAATTTGAGGTACTCCAGCTGACAATACTCTGACTCATCAATATTATGCAGACAGAAATTGCCCACAAAATCAAAGCACCAGGATAGAAAAGAGCTGGCAAGGGGTTGTTTATTGAAGCAGAAGCAATCATAAACATGCTGAAGAACTTCCCAGACTGTACTCATAATTCTCATTAGAACATGCTGCCCATATGTTAGGAGAAGGGTCAGTTTAGCATTTTATCCTGTAGACCCCTACAGAAAACACCCACTAACATCTTCAGGCTTGCCAATAGACTGTCCCTCTCTCCCAAGAGGGATCTGAGCAACCACAATCTACAAACCTACTCAAGACCAGACTGCTGTGCCTTTCCTTACCCAATTCTGACATTGCTCCATCTAGAAACACATCCAAAGGAACAGAAAATCTTACTGGCATTTCTGAGAAAGCTGTGACTAGCAGGCAGAGAAACTGCCAATGGGCTCTAAATCAGAAAAAGAAAATTATGTATATGCATTTAGGACACATTACTGCAAGACAAAACACTATCAATCAACTACAAACACTGAAACAACGCAGAACAGAGATAAAGATGTAGTCAAATACAGAACAAAATCAAATGCAAGCATACAGAACTTAAAATGACATTGAATACTGCTGTAAATATCTGCCATACTTACCTATGCATCTACTAATTTTGGTGTGGAATGCTAATTAGAAACTTGAAACTATTCCTTCAACTTGTGCACTCTATTGCTAACTTCTTGTGCTCTCTAGGTTTATATTGCTGTCCCCAGTCACAGCAGGAACGGGCAACCCTTTCTTTACAAGCTTTTAACATCTCCACAGGTTAAGTTCTCCCTTAGTTAGGTGGGCAGAGGTGCTTGAATTAAAAGCAATGTGACATAGATTTAACTTTTATTCAAATTAAGTATCAATAAGGTGCAGAAACCTTGACACAGCAGAATACAAGTATGTTGATTCTGATCTAATCTCTTGGAAAGTTACATTTTTAATTGCTCCAACAGGGATGAACATACCTTGGTTTTGACACCTTCACCAGTCTAATGACAAAGGGCTAAAGTAATACACTCTATTGCCAACAGATTAAATTATTTTATCTGCTTGACTTTTATGGCCCAATGACTCTACTGCAATCTTCACCTTCTTCAAGCTGACTTTCCAGGAGGTAAAAATCTGCAAACTCCATTTCCCACCCCACAGTCACAGAGTAAAATGGGAAATGGCAATTGTTTCTCTAGAGAATCCTTCCCAGATACCTTGAGCTTAAAAGTAAACAGGATCTTTTCTGTCATTTCTGTGCCATCATTTGAGGAAACACATCAACCTGTGCACAACAACTTAAATGTAACACATCTCTTTGCCTGCTTCTCACAGTCTCAACTCCACTGGTCAGCTCTCAACTCATGATGAATGATATAATGGACTTTTTTAAAACTATTTGTACTAGAGGGCCTGAGGAATGATATAGTAACTGCATTAGATCAAATTCACATTGCCTATATGAAAAAGTCAGGATGACTATCACTCCCTGATACCACTCCCTCACTGCAGAGATGAATGATGAAAGAACAGAGGATCTGAGAAGTTGTTATTTAAAGAATATATTACTCTAAGTATTCTTAAGTATAGCATTTTTTAATCTCTACTTGTCTGTCACAGCACAGCATAAACAAAGCACCAGAAAAGATACATATACATTTTACAGTGTAAAAGAAGATATGAGAACATGACACACCATATCCTTTCTGGAGGCATATCAGTAAGCAAAGCAGGGAATTTATGAAAGACCTACCAAATAAAAAAATAAAAAAAAAGGCATGCAAAAGCTTTCAAACCATCATTATTTCCTTGCAAAACACTGGGAATATAATCCAGTTTGCACAGGCATTACCAGATCACAACATTATCCCTGGATAACTTTCCTCTACAAAACCCAAGCACCTGAGAAAGCTAGAGAAATACCTCAAGAACACAGCATAAGTTAGAATGATTTCCACAGAAACACCACCTGATCTTTACTGTTCTAAAGGGAAACTGTCATGTAGTTGGTGCTCTAAGATTTACCAAGATAACAAATGACATAATTTACAAGACAAAGCATATACTCAGTTTCTCAAAGCTACAAGAATCCTTCTCTACACACACACACACTTCTTACTGAGAAATATAAACAGGAGCTGTTTGGATACAAAAGCTTTTATTTATTCTATTTTTTATGTGCTAAGACATATTCCAGGCACTGTGTACTCAGAAAATACCATTGTATAAACAAATTTTACAAACTAAGCCATATTGTCTTGTTCTCCAGATGAAGAAAAATATTCCTTTCAAATGGAATACTGTTGGAAAAATTGTTTTTTAATAATAGTTCTTTTTAGAATAAAATCTTATCCTTTACACAGAAGAATGAAAGAATATTTTTAAAAGTGCTAGGGGCTATTTCAATTATATTAAACAAAAAAACAAAACAAAACAAAAAAACCCACTCAGAACCCCAAACCAAACCACAGCAAGTGATCATTTGCAGTAACAAAATACTGACTGCTGTCTACAAAGATAAAGGTACAAGTAGATAACTGAAGCAAAGTCACACATGAAGGAAACTGAAAACTTATGGTGCAATTTGTACTTCAAACTATGATTTCCTGAATTTTGTCATCAAGTTTGATATGTAAATGTTCTTCTCTGGCAATTGATTAAACTGACCAAAGTTGTCAAGTCACAAAATGATACGCCTTATTGTGACCTGTGATGAATAACTTGCACAGGCTGACACTCTATTTGAATTCTTTCTATATTGTCTCACAATTTTCAGCATTAAACTGCTCCCATATACTCTATACTGCACCTGAAACCAATTTACACAACCTCCCACAAAGCACAAATATGAGCAAGAATCATCTCTCAAATACCTGAGAGCACTTCAGACTTCACATCCCACTGGAGAATTTCCATGAGAGTTCTCAAAAGGGACAAGGTAAATACTGCAACGTTTAGTGCTGCAAACCCTTATTCACTTCAGCAGACCCAGTGACTTCAGTGGAATTACTCAGCTCTTTGAGGGTGAGCACAAACACAGCCATTTGCATGGGATTTCTCAGTCTTGCAATCTACAAATTTACGTGGGAATGCCAGAGGTTCTCCAATACTTGTGTAAATAGACTCACTGGGGAAATGGAGGCTTGGTTGGGGTTTTATTCCAGCATCCTAAAACGTTGTTAAAACTACACTTCTGGCTGGATCCCAACAGAACACCTGGGCAACTCAATAAAGGCCCATCTTTTATTCAAGATTTAAACCAGACATGTATAATCTGTCAATACTCACTCTCAAGGTACCAACCAGCCAGCTGATATTCAGCTACCCCACAAAACCCCTACATGAGTCACAAGTGTCTGATAAAGCCTCATCAGCACTAACTCTGAATTTTTTTCTGGAAACATTTTATTATCACATCATTAGTATTTTAATTCTTTTTAATGGTTTAGGATGCAAATATGTCAGTATACACCATATGTGCTTCTGTAAGACAAAATATTGCTTGTCTCAAAATTTCATCAGTAGATAATTATACCTGTTTTGTAGATGGAAAACAGAAACAGAAAGGTGAGTTGACCTGTCCTAATCCTATAGCAAAGAAAGAAAAACACTATTTCTTCCAATTCCACTATTCCTATCCATTAGGTTATACAGCATCCTGTGCCTGAAATATCAGGTAGATTGCTCATGAATATTATACATCCTAATAAAGGAGGATGATAAAACAATTTCAAAACACACTGAAGAGGAAATGAATTGTTATGCATCAATAGCTGTATCTGATTTTTGCTCTAGATATGGAAACTTTCTGCTTCAATCTAAAATAGCAATCTCTATATAAATATTTTCCTCTGGAATAATAATCCATTATTAATGCAATAACAGTGCACTATTCCATAAATGTCAACTCCAACATGAAGAAAAATATTGTCCACTGATAGCACAATTCAATTCTTTTTCCTCCTCTTCCTCCCTATTACCTCAGAATACAATTAGTGAACTTTTAGTACCTTTGAAGAAATTGCAATTTAAAAAGAAAAATCAGTAAAATGTGTTGATCACTCCTATTGAGAAAACAATTTGTAACACATGTGAATTTCCCTGTTGTTGAGTCTATTTTTTTATGTTTTGGCCTGAAGTCCAGAAGCGTACATTCCATTCCTGGGTTTAACCCGCAGTAGTGCACAGTGATAGTGAACCCAGTCTCCTGAACAGGTACCTGATAACACCCTCTCAGAGCACCTGATAAGGGAAACTGTGGGATTATGACCCACAAAAAGCTCCAAGTGTTTCACAGCAAGTCCACAAACACCTTAAAACTTGTAACACTGTGTGTAGGCTATGCTCAACTACCAGTTCCCCTACAGACTTCTCATAAAACAAGTGTTTTACAACCTCAGTGGGTGCAGGGAGGATGGGAGACCCAAAACTTCACAGTATTTTATCAAAAGTGTGTCTAATGCATTGCCAAAACCCCAATACACTTTAGCACCTACTAAGAAAGCTGAACACACCTCATGTCCCTCAGATGTCTCTGCACTCTCTTAGTAAATGTACTTTTCACTGTCACAGGGAAATGATCCCTCTATGCTGGAAATTGAACCTGACCTCTCCCATTTCTGTTTCCTGAGCTTTCAAATTGCTAATCACTAATTAGCATCTCTGGTGGCTCTCTCAGAAACCTGAGTTTTATGTGGAAGCATGACAATCCTTCCCATACCCCTTTGAGCTGATCAGCATAATCTGAAGCTCTTCCCTGAGAAGCTGAGGATAACACTGAAGCCTCTCAACTCAAGGAAAATCAGAAACGTGGTCCAAGTCTCTCTGGCTGCAGTCCAAACTCCCCCAATATTTACCAGCTAGAACACTAAGCTCTGATTTTATTTCCTATTTCCTATGACCACCATTTTTGAAGTTTAAAAAAATTCTAAACACATATCATACACATGCTTAAAAATAGGAATGCGAAGCAATCCAAATAAATCAATATTGCTTCATTCTGCAGAAACCTAAAAAAATCCTTCATTCAGAATAGCAGACTTTACCTGATTTTGTGCTGTCACTTGGTAATGTGGAAATCTATGCTGGGTTCTGCTTTTGTTTTCTTGGAGTAGGAGGATTATTTTAATATGGAGAGGATTGATTTTGTTCCTGTGTGCACGAGCTGCTGTTGATATTCCCAACCAGAAAGACTCCTTTCTAGAATTATCATCAATACATATTACAAGAGAGTGTTTACTTCCACCCTGCCTCTCTTTTAAAAGCCTCCACAGTGTTAATTCCCAGAGCAAGGCTACAGGTCTCCTACTCAAAATTTCCCTTTAGATTTTCTAATCCTTTTCTCTTTAATCTCCACTATACAAAAAGAAATCCACATATGCACGGTCTGTGGGAAGCTAAGTAACTTTACCTCTCACCATAGTTACCACATCTGATTTAACCACTGGCTCCGGACATTGAATCATTGTCCTTTAAGATTTCAGATTTTATTTGTGTACGCCTCGATACATTCATCAAGCATAACATTCTACAACCAGACTGATTTTAATATCATTAGTAGACAATTACATTTCAATTTATGCGACTAAGATAACATACCATCCACCTCTGCTCTTGCTGTACTGTGTGTACTGCTGTTTTCCAGGCTCTCAGAAGCAAAAATGTTAAAATGTGTTACTATGACCGCTATTGACAAGGTTTTCTGCCTAATCCAGTTCTTTGCACGATTCCGAAACAATGTTACATTCAGGTTTTCATTAGCGTGCTCAACTATTCTATTAGACTTTTTTTTTTTGTTTCTCATGGTAACCAATTTTATTTGACTTAAGGGAAGCTGTTCAAATATTTAAAGGCACTCCGAGATGGCAGGAGTTTATCTAGGAGCATACATGTTGTGTCACAGATATTCCTCTCCTTGCTCTTTTGGATTCCCCCTCCCTTTCCGACCCCCCCTTCAAAAACAGTAGCAAACAAATGAGAATCTCGACCTGCCACACTGCACCGGGAACGTGCTCACTTCATCTCTTTATGTAAATATGCAAGTTACAATGGGCACATTTCGAAACCACAAGCTCGGTAGGTAAAACAGATGCTTCTTACGTTCCTTCATATGCACTGAATCCCTGTGCCAGAATCACCAGGCGCAACGCAAGAACTAAAGTATAAACATCTGCAACACCTCTCTGTTTTGTTAACATTCTTTCACACGTTTTCTTGCTAACTCCAAAAAGGCTCGACGGTGGGGGAAAGAAAAAAAAAAGGGGAGAGGAAAAAAAAAAACCCCAAACCAACAACAAACAGTGAAATTCGAAACATCTGCGAGATAGCTACGGAAAACGGAATGAAACACGAATAAACAAAAACATGGCGAAAGTGGCCTGGGGTTGTTACACTGTCAGATCATTTTCCCGAGCCCAACATCAAGGCTTTTGTTACAACCAAAGCGGTCATTTGCATGGAGAACCAACAGGGTTTCTTCTCCTTCGGCGTCTCCCCGGCCGTGGCACACACACACACACACACACAGACAGACAGACAGAGAGGGGCGAGCCGGAGCCTCCCCCGGCACACAAACACACAAACACCGCGGCCGAACGCGCACCCGGCCCCGCCGCGGAGCCCCCGCGCCCCGCGCACGCTGCGCTTCGCCACCGAGACGCAATTTCGGTATAAAAAAAAAAAACCACAAGAGACGAACCTTTGGAGCGCTGCCCCAGCCGGAGTTCTCTCCCTCTCTCCTTTCTGCTCTGCTGTTGCTGACAAGATCAGGCTGAGATTAACAAGTCCATGCTACTCTGCCAACCTCGCTCCTCCGGCGCCTGCACACACGCCGGGGGCTCGCAATAATACCAAACTTTGGGAAAGTTAAAAATGGAATGGATTGAAGGAATGTAAAGCACAATGGCAGGGAAGCAGAAAACACCGCCTGGACAATTATTGCTGCAGCACGCAGGGCACTGCTCTGTAGTCAAGGCTGTGTCAGCACTTTCTTTCTAAACCCCCCCATTTCCTGGGGGCTGCAACTCAGAAAGGAAAAAAAATTTTAAAAAATTAAAAATGCTTATGGCCAAAAATATTGCAGGTAAACCCCCTTCCCTTTGCATTTTAAATCACCCATTTAGATCATTCAGAAAGTTACAGGAGTCTGTGCACTTCGTCAGGCAGTCCCACATGCCTTTTTTTATGCAAATACAAGTCTTTTTTTTTAAATGAGGTTTCACAAGAATTTGACCTACATTGTGAATGCCCCCCCCCCTTTCTTTTAATAGAAGCAATATAAAAAATACCTTAACATCGAAACCCGGTTTGCATAAACATGGGATAATTTCTAAGTAAGTTCTACATACACATTGCCTGAAATGTACCAGATTGGTACCAGAGATATGAAAATGCTCCCACAGATCCAGCACAGCCTCTACTGAGGTCTCAACCCCAATTCATTATGGTAACTTGGTAACCCAAACTGCTGGGGGCATCTGCATTTTTCCCGGATAAGGAAAGGGTCCTTATAATCATGTTAAAATAAGGAAACAAAGTGTTTGATCTGTATTTACTACTTTACAACTACACTCTAAACTGTGGCATATCAGGGCAATCGCTGCTGCTGGTGTTAATCGCTGGGTTTTGGTCGCGGGGTTTTTTTCTTTTGTTTGTTTGTTGGGGTTTTACTCTTGGCAATTTCCTCTCAGATACAGAAATAAAACTTCCCCAGTCTTTTTACACTGAGGCACTGTTCAGTTATGTTTAAAGTTATGATAACAAAGTGAAGAAAAAACACTCCAAACAATGAACTATACAGTCATATTACTACTTTCTTTTAAAGTAAAAATACACCTTTGTTGTAAAGACTGTGCAGCATTCTAAACCTGCTGGGCAAGAAAACCAAAGGCTAAGTCTTGACTGATATGGAATAGTCAAGAAATCAGGCAGTTCATCTAATCCTTACAAGACTCAAGTCCATCAAAACTTTTCCATCAAAAAGCATCCCTCTGGTCTCTGTGAATTTCTGACTCCACAGAACTGTTGCATACGTAGGATTTAAAATCAATTGCATCCATTACAATGGGGCCAGCCATTAAAAAGTCTTGGTTGCTGTTAATAACTCAATAAAGCAACTTCCCTAGTAGCAACTGTCTCTTTCCCATTATCCTCTAAAAAGTCCTAACATTTGATGAGTATATAATATCCATACAATAGATAGTGGTTGGAACTGGATGATTTTTAAGGTCCCTTCCAACCCAAACCATTCTATGATTCCATGTTAGTATCCAATATTAGTACAGGTCACCTCACATTTCTGCCTTGCAAGAATCACTGCCTGGCATGTTTTGAAGACAAGCTGATTTGATATTAACACCTTCTTCTGTCAATGCTGTACACAGCAGTTAAAAAATACCAAAATTTCTCCCATTAATCAGAAGAAAACATTAACACAGATTACAGGTAAGGTGCTAAATATTTTGCAAACACCATAACTCATCAAAAGAGTGAAGGATTCTGCTTTTCCATTATAATGGAGAATACATTATAATGGACAATACCACCACACCCACCTGCTCAGAGAACTCTACTGAACAGTGAGGCAACCTGTGCTCCTTCCCACCTGAAGCACAGGGCTTCACATCCCTGCCTCAGGCCAGTCTGGTCTGCAAATAAAAGAAATTATGGTGACACACACCCACTTCTGCCACCTGGCACTGGGGTTGTAATGGCCACAGAGAGAAAAGTGAAGCAAGTGTAGTAAAAATCTCAATCCACAGCAGTTTACTTCTGTGTATGAAAGCAGAGCACTGAGGTTTCTGCTCTGCTCCACCAAATAACACACAGAGGGTTTATGTTCTTGAAAGATACATCATTTGCATGCAGTGTTTAATGGTAGACAGATGTTTTTCTCTGATCATTAATCTGAAGCAAAGTGGAAGGTACTGGAAACTAATGAGTAAAGTTCTCCTAAAAGTTTGGAGTATTCTGTGCACCCTGCTTAAGTTAAACTAATTGCTAATTCACATTAGCAAGACACTGAACGAGGGCAAACATTAACACATTATGTTTCAACTGGACAACACCAAGAAATACAAAATGGAAGCTGATTTCTCATCTTCCTTTTATGACACCAGGGGACAAGGAAAAAATTAAGATACATACAAAATTTCTTAGTAGATCCAAATTCATACTTCCTATTGAAGAATAAAGTGGTAAGATTTATAAGAACTCTAAAAGCAAAGGTATATAGGCAATTAAACTAAATTTGATTAAATTAAGACTCGGCTTTATAAGTTTGTAGGGTAGGTTAAGCAGAAGACATATATTAACCTAATATTAAAGAGAAAAGTACAACCTTTGTATATTAAGAACCATACCCAGGAATAACAATAGCCATTTTGTTTAATTTAGCAGCAAACTACAGATTTTAATAACTTCAAAATATCATTAGCTTAGTTCTCATCCCCACATTTATCATGCCAACATTTACACTATAAATCAACAGCTGCAGCCTAAAGCTGAAAACATGCCAGAAATATGCATAGGTTGTATCAATATTTGCACATGGAGCCTTGAACATAAATTAGTTGACAATCAACACTTCAAGCTTCCTCCCTGAAGTTGCAATATTTAAAGGTTAAAGATTAGACATGCTCCCTCTTGTGTTAAACTAAGAATACACGAATACATGCTGTTTTCTCTGACATGATGGTTGCTTGGCCATCTGTTTCATTAAGCAACCCCTTTAGGTCTGGCTACTAATGTCTGACAGAGCTTCACCAATAACCCTCGGGTTTAAAGACAGATACAGTCTCAGCACATAACCTGTATCCACAGGGTGTCTGTGTTATGTTAAGTCAGCTACTGTATTATCAGAAAGGACCATTAAGAGATTACATATAAACAAAACCTGTTGCAAATAAGCATCTTGGACAAATACATACATGACTTGATCAACTACATGGCAAGTCACATTTCTTCAGTCCCTTTAAGCATCACAGAGCCAGGTTCAAGCTGCTCAGTACCATTAATCATGAGGAATATTGAAGAGCAAATTTCCTTCTAAATATTAGCTTACAGGATATTTAAGACAGACAGGAAGAACAGGAATATTTTACAATGCCACATAATTATGTTTGTAAATACAGCAACAATTGAGCAAAGTTTTCAATCCTCCACCCAGGCAGCTCAGGGTGAACCATTCCCTGCACAGAACCTTAATGGAGTCAAAATCCCCCTTATAAAAATTCTCTTGCAGGATCTGGTCCCAAGATCGTGTCTAGACATGAATGCTAATCCCAGGTGTAACTAACACAAAAGATTTTACTAATACACTTCTCAAACAAAGGCTTTGCACCTGGTGTAGGCTTGGTAAATTATGTTTCGGCATACATTTGATAGTTATGGTCAGCACAAGGCTGAATGCTAGGGCAGCTGTGAATAAATATCAGTTGAGAGTCAAGAGCTGAAGAGAATCTAACACTCAACTACTTGACTTCCCACATTCCCTTTTATTTACACCCATCCAAAAGGTGGTGGACAGATGCATTCAGTGCAATGAGGTCTATGCACATCAGAAATAATGCCACCAACTATTCTAAGAAACGCACTTGCTCCTTCAAGCCATGAAAATAAATGTGTTTGCTCCTCCTGGAAGTATTGGTGTTTATTTTCTCACAGTCTTCTGCAGACCAGTAAAAACATAACCACAATCTTTAAAGAGCAAAAAAAACCCATCACAGTTATTGATGGATACAGGTTTGGGGGTCTCTTTAAAGCCTCTGACTCTAGCAGCGCACTGCTTGAAGCACATTTGCTGCCAGTGCATCAAGAAACTAAACTTTTAACACCGACTTCAGCAACAGAATGAAGTTTGTATTTACTTCATGTACAGGTCCTATGGGCACATTTCCCTTCTGCTGCCAACTTGGTGTGATGAAGGTCTGCCCCAGTGCCCTGTGTCACGCACTGAGGTGCCCAGGTCACAGCGAGCAGCCGAACACTGAGACCCTGCTCTCTACACAGAAAGCAGCTTTTACACTCCAAGAGTGGTTTTATTCCCTCGCACACAAAAGTAGGAACCCTGCAGGACCACGTCCCTTTTTTTATTTTTTTTTCTTTAATGGAAACACTCACGTACGTCCGGCAGAGGAATTACTGCTCGCTTAAACCGGTGCCTGTCACCTTACAGGGACCGGCCAGAGGTCAGCGGGTCACGCAAAGCCTCTGAGTGCAGCCATGGAGATCCACTGCTCGCCGGGGATCCCGCAGGGAGCCCGCGCACCCGGCACCGGCCACAGCAGCCCCAACTCCGCACCTGTAGCGCCCGGCGGCACCGGGCGGTGCCGGG
>WEIU01015031.1:372085-435124 GCA_013389925.1 Aegithalos caudatus
CCCGCGCATACACATCGCCCCGCCCATTCCCACACCGCTGCCCATTCAGGCGCGGCTCCCCGAGCTCTGGGGCGGTGCCAACACTCACGGCAGGGGAACGTGAGGAAGGGAGCCGCTCATTGGCCGGCGCGCCGTCGCTCTCCCTCCGTCANTCCCGCCGGGACGCGCTGGGAAGGAGGGCGGGAGGGAAAGGAGGGAGGGGGGGGAGGCCGGTGCCCGATCCAAGATGGCGGTGCAGGAATCAGCCGCTCAGCTCTCAATGACTCTGAAGGTGCAGGAGTACCCCACTCTCAAGGTGGGTGCCGGGCCGCCCCCGGCGCGGGGGGAGCGCGTTAACGCCCTCAGCGTCCCGCCCGAGCAGCGCTGAGCGGGAGCCCCTTCTCCCCCACGGTCTCCCCGCCTCGGGAGCCCCGGGGCTGTGGGATGGAGGCTGGGAACGATTCCTTTCGCGTAGTTCCCGCCTGTCCCCGTTTTTCCTCTGCTTGACGTCTCGGCTGGTGCCACTCCGCTGCCGCTCTTCCCATCCCCCTCCGCGGAGGGTGAGGGACGTGCCTGGAATATGCGGCTCTTCCCTGGTGTCTCCGTGCCCTGAGGGGACGGGGGAGGCCCCCCGGGCCACTCTGGGGACACAAAAAGAGCTGGAAAGGAGCTGGGAGAGAAGTGAGGTCCTTGTGGTCGCGGGGCGGTGTGAGGGGGGAGTGGGCTCGGACGGAGCCGGGCTGGGGGAGAGGGCTTGGGGCGTGCGAGTGGAACGTACTCCCTCAGGAACACCGAGGACTGCCTGAAGTGCTCATCCCAGATGATTATCTGGATCTACGTGGCGTTGTTAGGAGACGTGTTAAAGGGGAGGGAGTGGAGGTAGCTGTATAATACGGTTCCCTGGCTGCTTGGTCCCCCGAAGATGGAGATGAGCTTCAGATATAAAAAGGGACAGACGTGCTGGAGGGCTGTGGAGGCGAAGCAAAATAGAGTTTGTTCCTTGAGATACTGCGTGTGCCTGCAGGATGGAGGTCTCCCAAGGCTGCATGGGTGGTCTTGGGTTTTAACCAGGTGTTGTGAGGCAGGTGAAGGACTCGGCGATGACCTTAACGCTCAGTGCCTCCGAGAGCTGTTGAACTGCAAGGATGATGCTCATAGGAATCAACGGGAACCTTTGTTTGAAGTCTCGTGTTGTATATACCGGTCTACCACACAAATAGCAGCAAGCATGGAAGGGAGAAGGGTCTCTATTGCAAAATGCTTATTTAAACATCTCTCATCAGCGTATCCACATTTTGCCGTCTGTAGAAGATGTTTTTGCAAAGTCAACTTTGTTGTGCTGAGATCATGCTGTACCTTCACATTGTGTGCTCTTTGCAGTGTTGGTTCTGCAGGCTCTCTGGCCGTGTTCTTCTTGTGCATGTCCTCCTGCACTAGCTCTGTTCTGCTCAGGTCCTGAGAAGCAGAGGGACAAAGTGTTGATTCCCATTTAACATGTGAAGGCTCCTTTATGTCACCCAGAAGTACTTTGAACCTGACAGCATCAGGCTTAAATTTTAAAATAGCTGTAAAGAGCTCTCTAGCACTTCCTATAGCCAGAACAATGTGAAGGCATTTAATGTTAAGAACGTCGTTTTAAGACTGCATTTTAGGTGTATTCCAGTTGTTACCTCCCCTTTGGATGCTACATTCCTGAAAAATTACTGCAGTGAGGATCAGTGAGTTTTTTGTTTTGGTGCTTATGACTTAAGATGAATTGTCAAGGTGCCAGCCATTTAAAAGGTTGGGAATATTTTGGACTAATTCTTTTATTTCCCCAAGCATTCTTTTTCCCTAAAATATCTCAACAAAAATATACATAACAGAATGGAATGTTGTTTGTAAAGTTAGCAAGCTAAATAGTAAGTGGGTGAGACACCCTTGCACTGAAACTCTTAATTTCCAAGCAAAGGTGATGTTTATTGACTTTTCCCAGCAGCCACTCAACTTCTGGGTTGTTCCTGTAATCTTTAACAACATTTTTCATTGTTTAAAAAAACCTGCCAGAACAGTGTCTGCTCAAATCTTTTGAATGTGTCCTCTGAAGTGTTCTCAGCTGTGACTCATATATCAAAACATTTTAGTGGTGGAGGTGAAAAAGCAGCACAGAGAAATGAACACTAAGGCTAAAGTCTACTAAAGTTGATATGGAATCTTATTTTGCTCTTTAGGAGTCAGGTACCTAAAAGTTTCTGTGGGACTGAGACTCTGAATTTTTATTTCCAGTTTATTCAAATGCTGTGTAAAATGAATGTGCATCACCAACACAGTAGCTCAGATCTTTCTCTTGGAGCTCTGGACACTGGTGATTTTCCCTTATGTGAGTAAAATATAAAAGATTGCAGACTTGTATTTATATCCTTCCTGTTTCCTCCCTCTAGCTTCCTCATGCCAGCATCAGAAGATAGTAGTTGTGTAATAGTTCTGCATTTACAGTGTGTTCCACAGAGTGCTTTTCATGTGAAAGAGTGCTTCAGACTGCAGAGGGAAATCCCTGTTCCATAGCTAAATTGTGGTTGCTGCTGGAGTGGAAATACTTCAGCTGTTCTTCAGCAGTTCAGCTCAGGGGAAGTAAATAGAGTTCTTCAGCTGAATCTAGAGAAGCTCTTTAAGTGTACAAAATAATTCTTGAATATTCCCCTCCTGCCCCCTTCAGTCTCCTCTCAAGGACAAGAAGGTTGTCAGCTATTCTTCTACCAAACTGCTGTGAAATCTTTTTTTTTTTTTTTTTTTTAATCCTACTGATGGAGAATTCTGCTAGTCTCAGATGAGAGCATGTAAGATGAAAGCTGACAATTTGAAAATGAATGAATGCAAACATTGTTATCATAGTTCTTTGCTGAAGATAATAAACAAGTGATGACAGGAAGCTGGATAATTCATCCATATCTTTAGAAGTATGAATAATTTTTAAACTGATAACAAGCTCTATAGGCTAAGACCCCTGAAGTGGAAGATGGAAGACCCAAAGGCAGGAATGGCCACTTTTGAAAATATTCTGGGCTGTTTGTTGGCAAGCAATTTTAGCTGGTCTGCTACTGCTTTAAGAAAAAGTTCAACAGGAGAGTTGTAGAAGCACAGGATATGTCAGTGCCTTCTCAGAGCTACTGTTTGGTTTCTTTTGTTGGCAGCTCTGTCAGGGAAAATGCTGGCAGCAGATTTAGTGAGATACTAATTTCTCATGGAAATGCAATTGTTGGATTGTCACAGGGAAACCTGTAGGAGACTGGGATTATGTGACATGCATATTGTTTCTGTCCTGAGTGCACAGAATAACTGAGGTTAGTCAGGACCTCAGCAGACAATCTGGTCCAGTAGCCTGCCCTCCAAGCAGGCTCAGCTGGAGCAGGTTGCTCAGCACCATGGCCAGACTGTTCTCAATTATGTCCCAAGATAGAAACTCCAGTCTCTCTTGGTAAACCCATTCCAGTGTTTGACTGCTGTTGGGGTACTAAAAGAAAATAGTCTTTTGTTGACAAGAAATTTTCTGTATTCCAGTTTGTACCCATTGCCTGTTGTACTTTTATGGGGTACTGCTGAGAGGAGTCCTGCTCTTTGTTGTCCCCATTCATACACCTTAAAAAGGCTTCCCCTGAGCCTCTTCTGGGTTGAACAGTCCCAGCTCTCCCAACCCTTCTTCCCATGTCAGACTCTGCAGTCTGGTAGTGATCTCTGTGGCCTTCTCCTAACTCATCCCAGCATGTCCATGTGTCTGTTGTGCTGGAGAGCCAGAACTGGACGCAGCACTTGGGTCTAAGCTCTAATTAGAGCTGAGGGGAAGGAGCACCTTCGTTGACCTCCTGGCAGTGTTTTTCCTAGCACAGCCTGGGGTGCTGTTGGGAGCCTTTGCTGCAGGAGCAAATTGCTGTCATGGGCAACTTGTCCAGCAGGACCCCAGGCTCTGCTCTGCAAAGGTTGTTGGTCTCCAGCATTTTCTGGTACAAAGGGTTGTTTTTTCTCAAGTGTAAGACTTTGTTTCCCTTTGTTGCATTTTATGAGGCTGTTGTTTGCCCATTTCTCCATCGTGGTGAGGTCCATAGGAATGGCACCACAACCACCTGGAATATTAACAGCTACTCTCAGTTTGGTATCCTCTGCAGGCTGGGGAGGTGCACTCTGACCCATCATCCAGGTCACTAATGGAGATGTCAAACAGTTCACATCAACTTTTTTACCCAGTGAGGCAGAAGAAGTGGAAGGTTAATTTTTTTTTTTGCATAACTGGTTGCTGTACTTTATTTTTTTCCCCATGTTTATAAGCTTTACTCTTAAGTTGGTTTTGAACCTAATTTTATTTGTCAAAACTTCGAACTGGTAGCAGCAAAAGTTGTTCAGTGAAAGTGGTTCAAGCAGAACTTAAGACAGAAGTAACAACTTGTAACACTTAGTTCACTGTACATCAGTGTAAAAAATATGTATCATGATAGAATCATAGAATGGTTTGAGTTGGAAGGGACATTAAAGATGATCTTGTTCCAACCTTCCTGCCAGGGTCAGGGACACCTTCCACTGGACCAAGTTGTTCAAAGGCTTATCCAGCCTGGCCTTGAACACTCCCAGGGAGGAGGCATCTGCAGCTTTCTGTGCAGCCTGTTCCAGTGTTTTGCCGTCCTCACAATAAAAAGAAATTCTTCCTCATATCTAATCTAAACCTGTCCTCTTTTAGTTTGAAGCCATTCCCCCTCGTCCTCTCACTACCTGCTGTTGTAAAAAGTCACATTCCAGCTCTCTTGTAGTGCTTTTCAGATAGAAGGTTGGCAAAATAAGCTAATCCTGGATGTTGGTCACAGCTCTGCCCTAACTCATCCTGAACACTTATCTCACACTAAATCCATCCTCAACCTGGGTGCTCTGACTCACCGAGTTGTCCAATGTCCATGCTGAGCATTCCTGTGCTGCTGAATAATGCACTTCCTGTTTTGACACATCTTGTGTGTGTGTGTCAGCAAACAAGTGTGACATCTTTTGTACTGCTGTTGTTTTCCTGCATTAGGCTCTGTTCTAAAAAACATTGTTTTAAGAAAAAGCTAGCACTGAGGGACAAATTTGACGTTGTAAGTAGCTGAAGAAATTGGCTCCTGTTGGTCTCTTTTCCACCCCTGCCCACTCACTATAAAATACATTTTAAAGTGATTAATGAAGGAAGAAAACACAGTAAAAAGCAGTGTGGTCGTGAGCTAGAGCTGTTGCTTGGTCATCAGTACCCCATTATACCTGCAGGAAAATACTTGAAGAAGGGTATTCTCAAACACCTTACAGAAGATTTCCTGTTGGCATCTTCAGAGTGAACACTTACCTGATGTTGCAATTCCTAGTTGCACCATACTTGATTTGTGGTGTTTTCACAGGATAGTAGCCTGTGAGCTTGTGAGTCTGGTTTGTGTATGTTTTCTGGTGTAGGAATAATATGTTTGTATGGTAGCTAGCACATTGGGATGTTGACATAAAACAAGATCTGAGTCTTAGCATAGCGAGTGGTTTTCAAGAGCTGGAAAATGAGTTAAGATGAGCTTCAAACGTTTCCTAGGTACTGTAATAGAAGAAAATGCTTTACTTGGTGTGCTCTCTAAGCATCTTCCCATTGTCTTTCAAAGCACTAGTTTGTGTATAATGAGGATAGGAGTGTGCCTTTTGAGCTCACAGATTATGGGAAGTGCTGTTCTGGCAGATGGTTATTTGCTGTAAGGGCACACTGACAGGATCCATCAGTCCTTGTTAAGTCAAGAAGCTGCCTGCATTGTACACTTGGCCTCCCACAACTTACAGCCTGAAGATGCACTACGTGGGAAGTATTTGCTAACCCAGAATGTGAAATATGCCAAAGCAACTGATTCCTTACAATACGTGATATTTGATTTAAATAAAGCGCTTTTTAAAGACACTTTTATTTTGACAGCCAGTAATTTAACTACTTCACAACTTCTTTTGATTTACCTCAGCTTTTTTGAAGAGCTCTGTGGATTAACTTGACTTGTAAAGTAGTGAAAATGAAAGTAAAACAGATAATGAATTGAGTAGAACTTTGGTCATTCATATATCCTGATATGGGTTTGCTAATTTGAATCAGTAATGCTTAATTGTCTTACAAGAAATGCCGTCACTTTGGCTGGAATAGGTTATTTGGGAGCAATCTGACTGGAAATGGGATCTCTAACCAGGATTGTGGTGTCTGGACTGTTCAAATGCACAGAAGGACAACGACCTCTTTCATTCAAAGAGGTAAAGAGGTGGTGCTGTGATTAAAATGAACAAATATTTGGAGAAGAAAGAAGGATCAAAACAAATGGAAGGACTTGCTTGGGACACAAACCTGCTGAGTGACCTTAGCTTTGCAACACAGCTGCTTCTTCAGCCAGGGAGTAATGCTTAGGTTCTTGTTAGTACTCCAGTATTCCTACTAAAAAAAGAGAAGCAAAGACATTTCTTTGGAGGTGTAAGTCCAGGGTGGCAGCCATAAACAAGTGCATTGAGAAGGACTCACCTGCGATGTCCTCAGGGTGGTTCTAGAGAGGGCTCTAAAATGGCTGTCAACTTCCTTATATGAGGATGTAAGAGAGTTTTCCATAACAGTAAAATGGCTTTGTAAAGCACTTAATTCTCTTGTAGGAAGTCTTGTTCAAAACTTGATAATGTATTCAGAAATAAGTTACTTGCAGTTTGTGTAACAGGATAGTATGTTGAAGGAGTGTGATTGCTTCTGTTGACTTAGTATGTGTAGCAGATGGATAGTCCAAGAATTTTTGCTGCTGTTCTCTCCTGCATTGAAGTTGCATCTTTGAATAATAGAATGATGATTTCTTTTGAGACACAGCTGCTCTAGAATACACAGTACTGTCTTCCTGAGTTGTACAACTGACTTGTTTATAACTAAGGCAAGCTATTAGCTTTACTCTTCTAAAACATTGAAACACTTTTTAAAAGTAACTATTTTTAAATAATTCTAATTACTTCCAACTGCTTTTAGGCTTATTAAATTACTTTGGATCTATATCTTCAAGTTTTTATTTTAATGCTTTTACCTAATTAACCTCAATCTAGACATTATTCTAAGCCATCCATTCCTGAAATATACTACTACTCTTTTAACTTTATTTTCCTTTTCTGATTTTGCCTAGAACAAAGAAAGACTATTACCATTTTAAGGAATTGATAAGAGCTATGCATCAGAAGAGTTCACTAAAAGGTAGTGATATCATTTATGTTTTGGATAAGTCCAGTGACCAATAATGATGCTGACTCTGGTCTGAAGTAATCCAAGAATCATTAAGGAAAAAAGGAACTTTATAAAAATACAGAATTTCAGTAATTCTGCATGGAGGTGGTTAATTGTTACTTCTTTGAGGGAAAATTTTCAGTAGTTTATTGTACCCTGCCTCATTTTTCTATAGCATCATATCTAATAGATATCCTCTACTTTTCTCTCTTTTTGAAGCAGTGAGCATGGTGATTTAATTTAGTCGCAAGAAAACAGCTGAATGCATGAAAGTGTTTCTTGTGGGGTTTAGCTTTTCTCTTGACACTGTCTGTTCATTAAAACTCTTCAGGAGATGCTTAATTTTTCTTACATGTTCCTATATTTCCTCTTCCTAAAGTAAGCTAAGTTGTCTTTGCTTCTCGATTTTTGAAAGGCAATTTCATCACTGCACCTTTCTTTTTTCCCTAGCTGTCTGGCCAGGCTTAATTTCATGTAGGAGCATTTGAAAAAAGCTTATTTATATCTCAAAGTCTTCAATTGAATTGTCTTGGAGGCTCGTAGATTCATACAAATCTCTGGTGCTTTTCAGGTGTTATAAGCTTACACAGTTGAGGAGGAAGCACACCATTTTTCTGACCCTTGAAAGGAGAGCATAGTTCTGTAATGGTTCCCCCCACCTAATCTGGTAGGAGTCTTTTTATTTTGTATTTCTTGAAACTCTTTTTTTTTTTCCTTCCCCCTAGTTTTGTGACTTCATGTACTTGATAAGATTTTTAAAAATCTGCTTCCGATTCCCTCTTGCTCATGACTGAGTTAATTTGAAAAGATACACAATGTAGGTTTTTATGTGTTTTTTTTAATCACATTTTATGTGGGAAGGAGTTACTTTCAGCCAAGATCCTTTAACAAGGAGGAAGGAAGATGAACACAGAGATCTGTCAAGTCAGGATATATGGTTAAAAGTTCCCTCTATTGGAATTGGTATCTGTTAGACTGAATTAACCACTTTCTATCAAATACAGAAGGAAAATGGATGTTCTTCACAGAATTGCAAACCTAGTTAAAAGATGCTTGTTTCTTCTGTCTATACTGTTTTCCATGAAAATCTGTTTTTAGAAAAGAAACCTTTGAAAATTCCTGTTAACAGGAGCCTGGAGAATAGTTAAAGGTCTTACATATACAACCAAATATTTCTTCCTTCAATTGACTTTTTTGAAGTCGCACTTTTACTCTGTAATTTCCAACAACCAAATCATAGCTATACAAACTGTTTTTTACTTCTTTCTGTTGCATATGAACTAGTTTCATATATGCAGTTACTGTGGGCTGGAAACTTTTTGATTTATGTTGTACTCTGAAAGTGATTGTGTTGTATTTTTCATATTTATTTGGAGCTCCTTAGGTTTGAATCTGTATAAGTAAGGAAGGAAATTGGCCAATATAGTAAAATGTGACCAGATCAGTGTGAGAACTGCTGTGCTGGAGGTCTGCTGTAAGGTTAAAGATTTGGAGAATAAAGGCTTTTCAAAACTTGAGTCATGCAATAAATGTGTAATTCAGTCTTTCAGTATTGCTCTGTACCAGTCAGGAAAATTTGTGGGCAGCATCAACGTGGTATTTGGAATTTCTCACAGTTGCCATTAGGCTTTGGCCAAACATCCTGCACCTCCAGAGGAGCAGAAATGCAGCACCTAACACTTCTTATAAAAAGCTTTTTTGTCTTGGGAGAAACCCCTTTCTCCTATGTTCAGTCTTCCTCTTAATTCTCTGATAAATGCTGAAGTAGTCTGAGGATTTTAATGGATAGCTGTGGAAGAAAGACAACGTAGAAGACAGTTTCCCTGCTTATACTTGAAGTGAAATTTTCTTATTATATGTAATTGATTTTTCCTTTCCAACCAATGGCTTATTGATGCAGAAATAGTATCCTGACTAATCAAATATGGAATAATGTACATCAGTTAATGTGACTTTTAAAAAGGCCATGCCATGTTGGAGTTGTTTTTAAAAAACTGAAGGAGGCAGTGAGGGGGACTTGGTTGATAGTTTATTGATATTACTGAATGTTTTTTGGAGATAAGCCTTACCAGGAACTCTTGCAAGAAGGACTGAAGTCCTTACGTGGATAAGGAACTGAGCAAGATAAAAAACAAACATCAAGATTTAGTAACCAGCTTCTGTAATGGAGGAGGATTGGGGTTAGGATTCTGCTGGCATCCTGGTGATATTCAGCTGTTTGAACAGCCTGGAAGAAAGAGTAAGTGCTGAGATGAAGCAGTTTCCTTATGATACTAATTGGGGTATTGCAGATATAGCCTAAGTGTGAACCATTAGAGAAAAGCAGTGACTGAATGGGTGTTAAAATAGATTAAATTCAGTATAAACAAGTGCAGTGTGATACAGCTTTTAGGTATGGTGGAAAGAAAATTAATGCTAGCCTTATATATAATAGCTGAGTTGGAAATGACCATCATTGGTCAGTGGGGTCTTAGGGCTATGTAGTGAATGTCTTCTGTAAGTGGTCAGATTAATGTTGACAAACACAGGACAGAAGTGTTGGGAAAGGGAAGAGTGGTGTGAATACTTCCTAGCAGTTAAAATCCATGGTTTCTTGTTCTCTCAAGCAGTATGAGTTACTCTTTTTTTCTCCCTTCTCACATCCTGAAAAAGGGTGTAGTAGAACTGGAAAATGTCTATAGAAGGGCAAGAATGATTAGAGAGATGGAATGTCTGTCTTCAAGGAATGGTTTAAAGAGTCTCTTCAATCTCAAGATATGTTAGAAGTATGTTAAAGAAAGAGTCTCCCTTTTTTGCTTCCAAAACAAGAACAAAAGGTTTCAAATTAGCTGAAAAGTCAAAGCCAGAGAGTATTTCTTCACAAGCTGTGAGCCTGTGAAATGTCTCACAACAGGATGTTGCAGTGCTAAAAGTCAGGTCAACAGCAACCAGCAGAGTTCAGGAGTGAGAAACACCCCGTGGTGTTTCTACTGTTAAACTCCCATCTATGGCTCAAGAAGTCCTAAGAGACTGTTTGGGGTTAGAAACTTTGTTCTTGCCTTTTTTCAAGTGCCATCCTCTTTCTGGATATCATCAGAGAAAAGACAGTGGCAGAGAAGGGATTGTTGGTCTTATCTGGTATGGTCATTCAGATCTTTGTATGGAAATGTATTTGATGTCTAAGTTAGCAAAGATCAATTCATTAAATTAAAGTAGGAAAGTACTTCTACAGGCAGTGTTAAATTCAGGCTTCTGCTTGAACCTTGGCTAACTTCAAAAGCTAATCTGAGTTGCTCAGAGTCCTGCCAAGTTCTGAAAGTTCTTGAGGGTGGAGATTCCGTCACCTTTCTGGGCTGCTGTTCCAGTGCTTACCGAGTCTTCTGATTGAAATATTTTTATGTCCAGCTGGAATTTTCTTTAGTGACAGTTGTCAACTCTGCCTCCTTCCTTTTTGCTCTGTAACTCCAGAAAGTCTGGCAGGCTCTTATCTGTGACCTTCACCTTTCGGTGGTAGAAAGCTTCTATCAGATTGTGCTGCTTCCAACTCCCTGTAGCCTTCCGTTCTACAATGGAAACAAGTCTGCCCCTCTCAGCTTCTCTTGGATTTCTTTTTTTTTATCCTCCAGCCAGCTCACTGTTGTGGCAGCCTTCTGGACTCTCTCCAGTTTGTCAGCATCTCTTTTTTTAGTGGGTGGGGGGAGTGACCTGAAAACCAAACTCAGTATTCCAGATGAGTCTGCATGAATGCTGAGCATAAAACAATCGCTCCTCACAACCCACTGCTTTTAGTCTTGCTAATGCAGCCTGGGATGGGGTTAACATTCATTGCTGTGAGAGCCTCTTGCTGATTCATGTCCAACCTGCTGCCCATCAGGACCTCTGTATCTTTCCTTGCAGTGGTGGGCCTAGCCAGTGCTAAAGGCTGGGGTGGTTTTGTGCCACATACTGGGCCCTCGTGTTTGCCTTGATTATGTTTCATAAAGTTCTTGGTGTATTTCTCCAGCTTGTCATTTTTTCTGAATGGCAACTCCAACACCCATTTATATTTATGAAGCCCTCCACGGTTTGTCCCCTCTGAGCTTTCTGACTGTTCCATATTGCAGATGGTTGAAGATGCCATGTATTTTGGAGCTGATAACATTCCTGGGGAGTCAAGCAGTACTTGCAATTGGCCACCGGGAAGCTTTGGAACCTCTGACCATTAATTCTTAGAGCCTTTGCAGTCAGTCCCTCACCCATGTTGTATTCAGCCAGTGAGTCCACGTAACTTTTACAAGAACTGAGATGAGGCAGTCCAGCCTGTAGTTTTTGTGAACTTCCAGGTTCTCTTTTTGGAGTAGGGGCACAAAACTTGCCCTTTTCAGTCACAGGCAACTTTTCATGTTCACCACGACATTCCAGCAATGGTAGCAGTGTCATCCAAGATCTCGGTCCTTTCCTCCCTTCTGCTCCTATGTACCTGTGTGAATACTTCCTACATGAGTGAATATGAACACTTCCCCCAAATTCAGTTGCTCGTGTATCATCTGGAAGACTTAGGAGAAGACCTTACCAGTAAAGACAAAGAAGGCATTTAGAAGTGAGACTTTGTTGTCCTTTGTAGCTAGATCACAAACTCAATTCTGTAGATGCATTTTATCTTCCTTAAGCTGCTTGTATCTATAAGGCCGTGGTAATTGCAATTGCTTATTTGAAGTCTAGTTGAATGTGATTTTGTGTGAAGTCACGTTGTCTGTGATGGTAACAAGTGCTGGATTTCTAGCTGTGACTCAGAAGGCTTTTGTGGCTGGACAACTACAACACCTCTGCAAAGAGGACCTCTCCACAGTTCATGTTTGTTTTGTCATGTTGTATTCTATCCCAGGCAGGGAGCCTTTCAGCAGTCCCTGTATTCAATTTGTTTGCAAACCCCAGGTGCTCAGTGAGTGACTGTGTCTGTTGTAGAAGCTGCAAGTGTACAGCAGGCTAAAACTTCACCACATTCTCAAAATGCCATTAAACTGCTTAATAAAATTCAAGGTGCTACAGTGAGCTGAAGTCCAGTCTGGATGTTTGACTTCCAACAAGATAAATGCCTTTGAGGTAGCAAAGCTTTTGATCACTATAATTAATGAACTTCTATGAGGGGAAAATGGTCTGCATTCTCCTCTCCCTTTTGATATTGTTAAAGGCTAGAGATGGTATGTTCTCATCACATGTTTTCTAAAGGTGTTTTTCTGTGAGTCTGTAGAGATAAGCAAGAGCTGTGGTGGGAGTGTGTTCAGCAGCTGTTTGTATGTATTTGATTTATGGAGAGAGTATGAAATGTGCACACATAGATACATTCAGAAAACCTTAAGAGTAAAAGAAAAACTAATCTCAGTAAAATCTTGATAATGAGTATAAGAGCAATATGCATTGTAGGATGCTGTGTAAAGGATTAACTGGTTTAGAGTCATAGAATGGTTTGCTTTGAAGGGAACTTAGAGATAATTTAATTCCAGCCTCCTTGCCGTGTCCATTAGACCAGGTTGCTGAAAGCCTCATCCAACCTGGCCTTGAACACTTCCAGGGATGGGTCATCCACAGCTTCTCTGGATAAACTGTCAGGGCCTTACCACCCTCACAGTAGAGAATTTCTTTCTCATATCTTATCTAACCCTGCCTCTGCCATTTTGAAGCCATTCCCCCTTGTCCTGTCACTCCATGCCCTTTTGAAAAGTCCCTCTCCAGTTCTCTTATAGCCCTGTTAGGTACTGGAAGGTGCCTTAAG
The DNA here is from genome assembly GCA_013389925.1 of Aegithalos caudatus. NCBI lineage: Eukaryota > Metazoa > Chordata > Aves > Passeriformes > Aegithalidae > Aegithalos > Aegithalos caudatus. Next base: position 385,048 of record WEIU01015031.1, read on the forward strand.
GTCTTCCCAGAGCCTTCTGCTCTCCAGGCTGAACAGCCCAGCTGTCTCAGGCTGTCTCCATGGCAGAGGGGCTCCAGCTCTCTGAGCCCCTTTGTGCCCTCCTCTGGATCTGCTCCAGCAGGTTCAGATCCTTCTTGTATTTGGGGGCCCCAGAGCTGGGTGCAGCATTGCAGGTGGGGCTTCACAAGAGCAGAGTGGAGGGGCAAGATTGCCTCCCATGACCAGCTGCTCACACTTGTTTTGATCCAGCCCTGTATGCAGTTGGCTTAATATTATTTATATTTCTTTAAATATTTATTTGCAGGCTGATGATTAACACTTGAGAAGTGTATACAGTTTGCAAAACATCAGGTTACAATACATGCAAGCATTTAATACTGGCTGGGTTTTTTTCTACTTTTAATGTGTTTTCAAAAAACTCAAGAAAATGGAATCACTTAGTAAGTGAATGGCTTATTGAAAAATTTATTTTTATGAAAATATATTTAAATTCACTATGCTTCAGGGTATTTCAAGTTACATTTTATATGGCTTATGAAAAGACAGATTGCCTACAGTTGTCCAATTTGAATAATTTTAGCCACTTCATAATTTGAGAACTCTGCCTTGCTTTGGTACTTTATTTGCATTCATGGGCAGGAAGAGGACTGTGTTTGGGCTGAAGGCCAGGTAGTAAACTTCACAGTTGAGTTCCTAAGTGTACACTTAAAAACTCCCCCTGACATCCTTAGCCCTGTAGTTTTCTACTCCCTGCTCTCAGCTGAACGACCAACGTGTTGCTCTCATGGCAGTCTTTCCTCCTCTTTCACCAGTTCAAGCTTGTACACCCAGAACAATCCTCTCCTAAGTCTTGACTCCACAGCTAGAGGCTGTTGGAGCATGTTCTGGGACAGCACACCACTTTTTTGGCTCTCTGAAAACAGTGAAGCAACTCCTGAAATGAAGAAAATATTTGGATGAGGTTAATCAGTTGTGTGTGCCTCTTTGTTAGTGTTTAGCACCTGGAAACAGTCATGCTACAGTTGCAGAAGCCTCCAGCCAAGCAGACTTTGCTTCACGTCACAGCAAAATTTTGATCTTTGAAAAACTTGTGTTGCTGTAATTTTACCCCTTGTGTAGGTTGTTCTAACTTCAGTCAAATTCCTTTTCACTAGGTTTAAGTTTGACCTGGTTTAATACATGCTTAGGCTGAATAATGTGTCTGCAGCTGTGGAAGCTGATGAACAAAAGGAGCAGAACCTATTTAGTACCACTGGATTTAAATGTGCTGCCCACTAATATTTTACAACTCTCTTTTGTATCCTCTTGTATGTTCACAGTATGAGCCAACTGGGTGTGGTTTTTCAAGCTCTAACGAGTAGGACAAGTTAGTATTGTACTTATACAGAAAACATTCTGGTCAGTACTTGCTGCATTATTTCAAATTTTCTAGTAGCTGATGTAGTCTTTTTTCCTTAAGGTAATGCTTCTCTTGTCTCTAAATAATGACAGTGTAATCCAGGTTTGGTCACAGAATGGTACTGGCAAGAAAGATTCCAAGTCTCTAATAGGTTTATGGCAATTAATGAGATGTAAATCTTGCATCTGTCTCTTGGTCTGAAAAGTTTGGTGTTCACAGTGTTCTGATGGTATCTGAAAATCAAAGTGAGCAATAATTAAACATTTTTAGAATTGCATTGTCCAGAACACTTCTTAGATGTTCTCCTTCCATTAACTTTCATTGTTGGTGGAAAAAAAATGATGCTGTTGGTGCAGTGCCTGTAACTTTTGGAGGGTTGGGCATTAAAGCAAACCAGTGCTGGGAGCAGCATCTTTTGGCACTTTGGAGCTGTAGGAGTAATAAAAGACCCAGAGGATCAAGATGCAAATTCAGGATGAAATGCTGCTTTGTAAGGAATGTAGCAGTTGCAGTTCTAAATTTTGGCATTCATAGACTCTGTCCCTGTAAAGTAACTGTAAAAGCTGTACCTAGATATGATTCACAAATATTCTCATGAAAACTGCTGGCTCTATAATAAGAAACAACTGCCTGTGCAAATTAGGAAAATCTCTGGTAAAGTATATTTACTGTCAGCCTCAGTTATGCAAATAATCTCATTGTACCTTTAATTTTCCTTGTTATGACACACTAAATTATGTTTCTCAATATGTTTACTTTTATTTACTTTGAGAGTATATAGTGGAAACAGATTTCAACTTATAATATCTTCCCCACAAGACATTTAGGTTGTTTTTATGGTAGGGGAAACAAGCATTAGAAAAGATTCAAAAAACTATTGCACCTAGACTCATTCTAAATGATATATAGTGATACCAGCTGAAATTGAAAGTTCAATTGTTCTAAATGTCATATGAACACAAACTGTGCCAGAATTCTGCATGCTGAAGAGACAGAGCACAGGAAATGGGTGCTGTTACTGCCCTTGAGTGCAGATAAGGAACTAGGGAAAAGGGAGATTAAACACAGAGTTTTTTTTTCAGCTGACTAGATCTGTGTCCAACTGACTGCTCAAAATTTAACAAAAGCACTTTCTGTACTAAAAAAGATACTTCAAATTAATAGTAGCTTATGAAAGTTTTTATTGATGCAGATTTTCAGTGTTGCATGGAAAGCTGATGAGCAAAATAATTGCAGAAATATTTTCTGGTGAACCGTGAGAAAAATACAGTGGGGGAAAAAGAAGGAAAGAAGTTGTCTTAATGCTATTTGGCATCAGGTCTTAGAGTTGGAAATAAGTTTCCACCTCTAAGACCTGATGCCAAATAGCATTAAGACAACTTCTTTCCTTCTTTTTCCCCCACTGTTCAAAAATACGAGATGTCAAAATAATGGGCTCCTAGAACATCCATTTTATCTGTGGGTCTCTAAAATATTACATATTTTTTGTGGAAAAGGAAAAAAGAAATGAGAGTTGGAGATGGAAGATTGTTATATAGGCAGTTAAGTAGGTGTTGAAGCCTATTATTTGTCATGGTTTATGTGGTTTGAGTTTTGGGTGGGTGTACTGCTGGGATTTTAGAGCAAAATGTGTAAGGAAAAGAATTGTTTGGGCTTTATGCTTCCTGTGGTAGAGTCTTACCCTGTCATTTGTTTAGGTCTTAGTTTGAGATACCAAGAACCATTAGATAGATAACTTCAGTCTTGAGAGGAGCAGCCCTTTCATATCTTATCAGGATTATCCTTGTGTTTTATTACTCTAAAAATGCAAAGTCTTGGAAAACAAATGCTTTGGCTCATCTTCCTTCATCTGAACCAAACTGTTCTCCAATGGGGAATTGCAGTGGTTCTGTAGGAATCTCTTAGCTAATGGAGCCCAGAAGGGGTGTGGCCCCTGGGGATACTTCCTTGCATGCAGATAATTAGAATGAGGAAAACTGAGACCTTGATGTAATTGATTAGAAGTTATATGCTTGAAAGATTTGTAATCAAACATATACGTGATATGTACCAAACAGAGCACTGATTTGTGTTTCCTGTTTTACCTTTAACGTGGATAATCTGATTGCTAGCTAAATTACGCCTTTGATTAATGGAAAAGCAATCAAGGTTATTATAACTACCTGAAAGAACTTCTAATGGACTTTTTAAAGATTAAAGATGTGGCTGAATTAAGTGTATAGCACTGGAATGTTTTTTAAAATTCCTGGTTTTGTGGAGTAATAGAACTTCCTGTCTGAATTGCTTGTGCTGCCACTGCAGTGGAAGCAGCTTAACACTTCCTGCAAAGCTTTCCCCAAATCATTCCCCAGGCTGCAGACTGCTCCCATCCGTGTGTCCCTAATGGCCCTCAGCAGCAGTTTTCATTCCACTGTTCCACAAAGGTGTGGGACAAGTAGGACAGGAGACCTCCAAGACTGGCAAAACTCAGGAATGCAGCATTAGAGGAAATTAACCATTTTAGTCATACATTGTAGGCTTTTATTACTAGAAGGAAACTTACCTGGGGTTTCTCTTGGCATTCCTCATAGTCCTTGGGGAAGTAATACTAAAAAGCAGTCTTTCATGGGTAGAGGTGTGTAGGAGACTTGTTGAATTTCCTGAATAACTGTTGGTGTACTATGTGTAAATTTTTCAGTAGCCAGTATGCATTTTACATGCTTTCTCTCAAAGGTAACTTTTTCATTTTTAATGAATTCATGAAGGGAAGAAATGTCAAATTAGAAAGTTATGTTCTGAAGGGTGATCCCTTAGTTATAGTTTAATTAGTAGTTTTCCTTTTGTAGGTACAAATTTGTCCTCACTTTCTGTTTTCCATGGACGGTTTCCATCAGTGCTTTCCAGAGCCAAAGCAGGATAGGTGAACCTGGTACCAGACAAGAAGCTGCAGTATTTTTCCTGTTGTTTTTTTTATAATCTTCGAAGTGTGAGCTCCTTGCTGAGAGAACTTAAATAAAGGTTTTAGTACGGGAACTCAAGTTCAATCAATGACCTCTAGTCCCCTGGAACCGAGGTGTTCTTTGGGCTGCATCAGATGAAATCATCAGCCTTTCTAAGCTCTAGATGACCCAACTTTTTAAATACAGGAATTGTAATAGCTTGGTATTTGTCCTTCAGGTGCCATATGAAACACTGAACAAACGATTCCGAGCTGCCCAGAAGAACATTGACCGGGAGACCAGCCACGTGACCATGGTGGTGGCGGAGCTGGAGAAGACACTGAGCAGTTGTCCTGCTGTGGACTCTGTTGTCAGCCTCCTGGATGGAGTTGTTGAAAAACTCAGTGTTCTGAAACGCAAGGTGAGTGCTGTTGGCTTGCATTTTCTTTTTAACATAAAACAGGCATTACTGGCTCTTTAAATGCCTTGGAATGCACAGTGGAACCTTGCTTCACTGTGCTTAAGTAACATGATTTGGCATTCCTTGTCTAACAAACTTCTGTTGAGAGGTAAAATTAATATATATTTGTAGTCCTCAAAAGGACTTGCTTTACTCACAGAAAAGAAATAGTAACAAAATGAATTGATTTGTATCAATTCCTGCTTGTCTAATGGAAAGGTTTATGTGCAATTTAATTAATTGATCACTGGAAGAGCAAAACAGGTAGAAGATGAAGCTGAAAAATCTGAAACCCCCAGTGCAAGAACATGCATGCCGTGTTGAGATTTCTCTGCAGAAGAAAGTGCAAGTTGTCCTGGATTGTTACTTGAAATTTTTTTATAAACACTCAACTTGCAATTTGAACGATTCCTAGGGAATATTAAGAACCTTTTAAACAAAATTTGGCAGGATAACCTGCTTCTAGCTGTTAAGCTTGAACAAAATACAACCAGCCTTTCATGCCTTTACCACCTCTTTCTTAGAAAAAGATGTATATGTTCTCAGAAAAAGAAGTATAAGCCATCCTTATTTTGGATGGGAATATTACTCATCCCTAGAGTCATCAGAACACTTACTTGAAACAAGTCTTGCAGAAAAATGAAAATAGCTCTGTTGCCTGACTTGAGAGCAGTGCTTCTCCAAAAATAAATAGATGAAACATAGTAGCAGAGTCATTTCATTAAAACTTAAATGAAATAACCAACAGATATAAATCTTGAGACAGTACTATGTGAAGCATCAAAATACCTTGGAGGTTTGCAACATGAAAATAACTCTTGTCATGTGTGTTGATTTGGGGTTTTCTGCTTGGACAAGTTAGCTAGGTGTTGAAAAGCTGTTCTGCAAAAGACTTCATAAATTAATTGCTCTTTTCATCCCCAGATTGTGAGACTTAAAGAGGTCTTAAAAGATTCTTAACTTCTTCACTTCAATGTTACTTACAGAAAATAGGAGCTGTTTCTGAAAGGGGTGTTGGATGTTGCTTGTAGGTGTGTAGTAATGATGTGGAGGAGTAAAAGTTATTTACTTGTTAAAGCTTTGCTGACTGTGGGGGTGTGTCTGAAGGCATTGCTGAATGTTTTGGGTGCAAAGCTCCATTTTAGTTTAATTGCTCATTTGTTTTTGACTGTCTGAAAGACTGGGGAATCTTATAGCTGCTCAGAAAGAAAAAAAATGGGAAAAAATTGTTTATCAGTACAAGTCATCTAAAATACAAAAGTCTTGTTTCTGCTCCAAACCCTCAACTCCCAATTGTCCTCTCTATAATCTCTGCCCCAAGCAAAATGATTGGGTTTTTATAGAACCTTTGGACACATGTGGAATCTGTTTCCTTCTGTGTTTAGACAAGGATCCCATGAACTGCTGAGACGGCCATAATAGAATTAAATGATTCCTGTATTTAACACCTCACTCTTGAAAGAGAGCTTTTAAATACAGCAGGTCTTGGGTTCTGAAAATGATCCTGGGAAAGCCTAAACTTTTGTGTTTTCCCTCTTATATCCTGTTTAATATGTTTGTTTCCTCGAGTTCTGTTAACATCCAGCAGGGCAAGTCCAGATAGACTTCCTTCAGAGGGTTTGGAAAAGCATCTGTAGCCTTTCTGAATATACTAGAAGGATCAAAAAACCAGCAAGAGCTGTATAGGTCCAGATACAAAGCCATATAAGAAGAGCCCTTTGGAAGGAGAAAGGGTCTAACCTTTGTGCCAGCTGCCTTGAGTTCTTAGCTGTATTCAGAATATTTCTCAAGGTTGCCTTCACATCTGATAATACTGCAGACATCTAAAAAGTGAAGGTGTGGTTTGTCTTGAGTTAGTGTTTGCTAGTTGAATAGGAAGAGACCCAGTTTATAACTCAAATACTTGTCTCCAAAGCTAAAGTCAGTAGCAGAAGTAACTCGGACTTCAATAAAAATAACTCATGCCTCAGATGTTTACATGAATGTTATTAAGAGACTCTTGTATAGTGACTGGTGTTTTAGATACTTGAATTTGGTATCAAGGGCCAGATCAGTCAGGCTTGACTGGGGGGTGGGAAATAAGCTCAGTGAGCTTTCCTTGCAAGTTTTCTCTATTTCACTTTGCTTTTCAAATACTGATCCTTCCAGAAGAAGTCTGTCTATAGGCAGACATGGTAAATACAATTAGAATCAACCTATGCCTCCAGAGCTGCAGCTGTACCATATATGATACTCTGGTTTTAGTTCTGGAAAGGTCGCTGTGTCAGCCTGGAGTGGGCTGCCAGAATCCTTCCAGGTTCTGCCTGTGCCTTCCAGCTGCCAGAGCTGTGCAGTCATGCAAACACAGAGCAGCAAGTTTCAAGTCACCACAGGGCAGCCTAACTTGCAATTGCATCACTAGTGATAGATTGCAGGTGGGGAAAGTAGTAACCATCCTCTGCTGGTTTGCTTTTACCTTAGCAGGCACATAAAGGTACTTCCAGCTTTCTGGAGTTCTGTAGCCTGACATGGCCCAGAGTTGTCACGTGCTGTGTACTGAGTCAGCCAGCCTGGAATGATGACTTTAAGGCTGAAGGAATGTAACTATGAGCTGAGTGTTTTCGTTTTAATTAAAAAAAAAATATTGTGGCAATACCTTGGGGGAGTGTTGTGTGTTTTTTTGCTGGGTATGCCAATGTGTTGATTTAAAATCATCAATCTAGTTCCTCTGGACAAATGTGTTTTCCTAAGTAAAGCTGCTGAACAAGGGATGCATGTTTCCACAGTGGCACAGTTATATAAAATAGTACCAGTTTAACAAAACTGATGATTTTGAAAAACTGCTTTTAGATCCTTGAATTACAGGTGCCAAGAGGCCAACTGTTTGTATAATTTCCATTATTGCATGACTGATTAAAATGGCTCCAGTGTATTAGAAATAATGTGGGTTTACTCTGCATCACTCCTCAGTAGAACTAATCCAGCAGGACAGCTGCTGGAGGAAGAAGCCATGCATAGGTTCGAGGTGGAAATTTTGCTTTTCAACAGTTTGGATCAGATAACTGCAAAATCTTCACGAAGCTCTTTGCAGGTTATTACAGCAGTTGCTGCCATAGTTGATGCATTTCTGGTTTTGGATGAACTGCAAATTAGGCAGAAAAATGTATATATTCATAATGTCAAATGTATCAAAACTTACTTCTGTGCAAGAATATTGCAGAACTGGACCAGCCATGCAGAAACTTATACGCTGCCATGGGAAATACTTCTAAACAAAAGACTGGGAGTAGCTGTATAACATAAAGAATGCTTGCAAACAATTACCGTGTTTTGCTTTAAAAGGAGATTGAAAATGTGTAGCTCTTACTGTTAACCTTTTACTTTTTAGGCCGTTGAGTCAATCCAGGCTGAAGATGAAAGTGCCAAGCTCTGCAAACGCAGGATTGAGCATCTGAAGGAGCACAGCAGTGACCAGCCAGCTCCTGCCAACATGTGGAAGAAGAAACGCATGGATCGCATGATGGTGGAGCATCTCCTACGCTGTGGCTACTACAACACTGCTGTCAAACTGGCCAGACAAAGTGGGATTGAGGTGGGTGCCAGTGTGGATCAGTTTGCTAACAAAATGATAATAAAGAGGAAGTTGGAAAAGGAGACCAGGTTACTTTAGCCTTGTAGCAGTTATTTTTGTATATTGGTGTGCCTTCCTTGTTAATGTTTATCTGCTAATCATTTTAGGGCTTGAGTTTGTTCTCCTTACTTGGCGTAAATTGTGCTTTAATGTATTAAAATAAGTCAAAATTGAAGGCATAATTTTTAGGTGCAAATTACATACTTTTAGATAAACACCTTTCTCTATTAAAACTCAGATTAATTCTCAAATGTCATACAACATTTCTTGTTAGAAACCTTTAGGCTGCTGATTAAGCAGGTGGTGGAGCTTCCCATCTGTCTAGCCCCACTCAGCTGATATGTGTAGGTGACCAGACTGAGCAGAACAGCATTTGCTGATTGCAGGAACAACTGTTCTATTGTATCATCCTACTGTTTATGCACTGATAGGAAGGCTGGCTTTTACTCGAGAAAAGAGATTTTGATACAGTTTGGGCTTTTTAGTAGCCATTATATCTTGCATGATCCTAAGAACGTTTTGCTGGTTTCCTTGTTTCACCATTTTGTGATTGTTGCTTTCCTTTTCACTGGTTAGCTAGTTGGTTTTTCTTGGGCTCACAGTAGGTACCCTTTGCTATTTGATCCTGAGTGATCCTTGAATCTTCCTATGATATTCGTGATTCCAGAAGGCATGCAGCTCCTCTAGTTAAAATCTTACTCTTACATAGATGCTGAAAGTTGAGTTCTCCTACATGACTTAGGTACTTTGCCTTTCTTAGATGGAATAGTTGAACACATCTCTCTCATTTTGTTGGGCAAAAGATATTTTTGTTACTGATGTCAAATGAGAGCATATGTACTTGTTTTTTGTCATTTAACAGGGACCTATTTGTCACGTGTCTCTTATTCCTTGGCTGTTTTACTGGTCTAATCCTGTTCAGCCAGCAGCAATTTCAGTAAATGCCAAATAGGAAATGGCATGTAGAGGCTGAATAGAAGTGAGAGGGGAAGTGGGTTACAAAGTATTAATAGGAAATAGCCCTGAAAAAAATCAACTGAAGAGGCTGTTGTGCCTCACTAGAGATACAGCCCATGCATGTGAGTCAAAAATACCCAAGGCAATTATGCTGGGATAGCTGCAGCTTGACTGGTCAGCAGCTCTCCCACTTGTGGTAGATGTTTCCCTCTGTTTTGAGCAGGAGCTCATCTCTGCTGAATCATCATGTTACTGTACCTACTAAGTCTGCTGAAAAAGCACTATGGAAATATTTTCACTTCCATAGCAAGCTCTATTATGCCCGGTTAAGTAATGCTCAGCTTTGGTTTGGACATGAGTGCGGAAGTCTGTCATGACATACTGCAAGACGCTGTGGTAAAAGCATCATACTTAAAGCTTTTCATTCTGGTTGTTGAATAGAAAATTTTGTGTTAAAAGGGGAGTTTTAAATAAGATTATTTACCTTCTGCCTGCAAGCCTAACTCTTTTAATTTGCATAACAGAGTAACTCGAATAACGCAGAACATTGTTGCACGTTGAATGCACTGAGGCAATTTTTCTTCTAGTTTGCTCAAATTATGCATTTGAGTCAGCATTATGGTTTGTTTTGCCTTAATGAAGATAAGGCTTCCCTCAGTTTCTTTGCCTTGCACTTGGTCTTTCTTAGTGAATGGCAACCCTCTTTGTAACAGCTTTTACAGTGTATGATGCTGGGACTTTTTTGTAACACAGAATTGGTGGTTTTGCTGGTTTAATAAGACAGAAGCTTTGTTTCTTTTGTTCCTTTCTTGCTAAAGGATGGGAGCATTGAAATGTTCTCGAATGCCTACTAATGTAACTTTGTAGACATTACCAAATACCATGCTGTTCTCTCATCCCAAGTAATCTTTGTTTACTGTCGTCTCACCTGGCATTTTGATTAATATCCCTACCACCAGTTTTGTCTTGATTTTGTTACCACTGGGGGTAGACATTATACCCTAAGTACAAACCTGAAAAAGTTCCTGTTATTGTTCAACTTGTCCAGCAGCCAGAGGTGAGGCTAGTGGACAAGTTGAGCATGGCCCAGCAATGTACTCCTGGGGCAAAGACAATTCAACAGCACTCTGGGTTGCACTGGGATAAGAAGCAGCAGCAGAAGGGGTATGATCCAGCCTCTCTGTTCAACTCTGGACCCTTCTGGAGTGCTGTACCCAGCTCTGGGCTCCTCAGCAGACACAAGCACTTGTGGAGCCTCCCTGTACTTGGAGATGCTCAAAACCAGACTGGAATGGGAAAAATCCCAAATAACCTGTTAGAGGTGACCCTGCTCTGAGCAGGGTTACTACACAAGTTCCAGAGGTGTGCACCTCAACCATTCTGTGATTCTGTTCCTCTGATTGCAGGGCAAATGGTCCAGGTGCCCTTTGCTGCTCTTGGAAAGGCTGAAGGAAGCAGCTCTTTCCAGTTCACTTGTAGCTTGAGGATCCCAGGTTAAACACTTTCCAGTAGTTGTTAGACCAGTCTTGGGAACAAGTCTCAGCCTGCCTGATGTGAGTTTCTTGTGTGGCTCCTGAATATGAAGAGACTTGCAGAGCTGCCAAGGTGCTTCATGGGTGCAGCAGGTCAGAAATGACCAAAGGGAAACCATTAAATCATCCCTCTGTCTGTGCAGACTGTCTGCTGTGTACTCTTGGCAAACAAACTGTATGCCATAGTGTACAGGTCTAATAGGTTTTGATGGTCTGTGACAAATTTGGGGCTATTTTCTAAATTAATTACCTCCATAGGAATGATAGGCAATGAAGTCTTGTAATAGAAGATAAGTGCTTAAAAACCATGGTTATAAACTAGGAAGCAAACAGACTGGAAAGCAATGCTGGATGTGAAAAATTATAGGGAGATTTTAAATATCAGAGTTATGAACTAGCTTAAGTAATCACTTTGGGCATAAAGCATTTATACAGCATAAAGTTATGGCAATATGAGAAATAAATTCCAAACATTAAATATTTGTTATATGTCTTCAAAGAAAAGTAATGCTGCTTGGGAAAGTAAACCAGAATGTGAGTAAGATTAAAATAAGAGCTGACAGTAAAAGACAGAAATGTTTATGCCAAAGTAAATATGGGGCAGAGGGGATTCTATTGTGGAATTTTTTCTTGTCTTCTGGCTCCATAATGATGTGAAAAACAGTTTGGGCTGAAGATACAAACTAGATATTAAGGGGATTTTTTGTTGCATATGAATAAAACTCATCAGTATAGGCTTACTAGAATAAATAGAATCAAAATAAGGTCATTATTGCAACCTTGTGATGCCACACCAGTATAAAAATGCCTGTTTTCATCTGCAGATTCATATTTTCAGCTAGCTGGCAAAGTTGTCTCTTAACTTCAACTTTGTTATTTCATGTTCTGTTGCACGGCTATCTCATTTCTGTGCTATTAATTGATATGCAAATCTAGTTTAGGAAGAGTGATGTTCCAGTAGGAAGTTGGTTTCTGTTTGTAGATAAATTTCATAATTAGACTATGTATGTGGCTTAGGCTTAGTCTGCTGTTTCTGGAGGTGGTGGGGTTTAAGATTTTATTTGTTTTTCCAGCCCTTTCCTTAATAGGCTAGGAAGAAAAAAATAAACATGTAAAGTGTCCTTACATTCTTTGCTTAATTATGTATAGCTGTAGTGATTTTGCCTGTAGTATTGAAAACAAACCCAGATTCTGAAGCTTCCAGTCTCCCTTATCATATACTGTAAATCCTCTTTCCATCTTTGCTTAGCTTATTTAAGTAAAAGAATGTATCTCCTTGCCTTAATGCTCACGCAAAAGCTGTACAAGTGGCAATGTTTTTTCTGTGAAGAATGACATAAATTCAACCTAATTTTTAGTGTGTTGGGGCAGGGAGCAAATTATTTAAAAATCTATAATTCACTGAGGAACAGAAGAGCTACTGCACCCCTGGGGAGGGTGGGCAGTGACACTGTAATGTGAGCAGATAAATGCTTGAGTTGAAAAAACTCTTAAATAACTTAAAACTGGTTACTTTGACCTTAAATCAGGGATTATGCATATCAATTAAAATTCTGCCAATTAGCTCTTAGATCAGTAATTAAGTACATGCATCATCCTTCAAAGATACTTAACTAGCCCTTTGCATTTGTACCTGAGTGTGCTTTTTGCTTTTGAGAACCGGGGGGTGGAAATCTGGCTTTTCCATTGACTTCAGAAGTTTTGTCTAGACGTGTGGCCATTGTCAACATTGATTGTATTGAAGGGCTTCTTGACACTTCAAGTATTGACAATTGATACAGTCCCAAAAAGAGAACAATTTTCTTGATGTGGGAGTTCAGGTCTCCAGTTCTTGTCAATGGTTTCCTTCTTGAGCAGAACTTCTACATCAGTGGTAGTGGTTATTTATGGGAGAATATCAACACAGGGCAGATACTGAAAAGCCATTCTAAAAATATTTGTCTTTCAAAGTAGTAAATTCATTTATTAAAAAAAAATACTTTTGCTTAAATAAGGAATAGTAGTCACTGGAAAAACTTACCTGCCATTCTTATTCCCTTTTGGTTGTTGGTCTTTTTTACTGCATCATTGCAACATCACTTTTTGTAAAACTGATTTTGGAGGGATTAGCCTAACTAGAAAAGATACCTGCAACAAATTCAAGTGTGTTCCACTCTCTTAATTTTGTTACAGAAAGCTGTGAAATCTTATTTGATGTCCTGTGGTATAAGAGAAACTTGAATTCTTAAAGTTAAGCTTCATGGATTTTGACCAAGTATCTGATCTCTTCTTTTTCCTCTATCAGTGGATATATATTCCTTTTTCTATATCAGTGTTCCTTTTTTCAACCCCGAAGTTAAATGTTCCTTCCTTGCTTTATAAAAGTGTTCCTCAGCACTGTGATATGGATCCTTCAGCTGACACCTCAGTAGAATACTGCTGAAGGATTTCTGTCTGCCACGGGGCAAAATCTTCCTGAAGCTGCTATTTTTGAAGTAATCCATTCCCTGAATAAATGTTTCTTCTTGATGACTCTTCCAGAAAATGGAAGATGGAAAATAACCTGCACATCTGAGCATCACAAAAAGGAGCAGTATTAAGTCTTAACTCAGATAATTAAAAGCTGAATAAACACATTTTTTAACAATCATACAAAGGTACCTTTAGAAATCCTCCTTGTTAAGATGCATGGTCCAAGAATGGCTTGTAGGCAAACACATGCAAATGCATTAAAGTAATTAATCAAAACACATTTATATTCATAACAATTCAATTTCAAATAGGTAAATAATACTCATCATAATGCTTGAATGCATTATTTACTTCACTGTCATGCAGAAATAGCCAAGCTGACTTTCCAGATGCAGGCTGAATGGTAAAAGGTGTCTTTTGCCAGGAGCTATTTGTGTCCCTCTCGTGTGACTTGCTGTTCCCACACTAGAGATGTTACAGGATGTTCCTCTGTATGAAGGAGCTCCTAAACTGGCATAACTGATTTAAAGGTGCCAGGACTTTACCTTGTGCTGCTTGGAGTTACCCTGCAGTTCCAGGCTATAGAGAGCTGCTCAGAAACTCCTTTAAATGTGTTTTGGCTGTACCTAGTGTAGGCATGGCAACTTTGAGTAGATTGGTATAATGAATGTCTGGGTGTGTTCATCTGAATTTCAAAGTGCTACAATTCCTGCACAGTCTTACATCTGCAGTTTGTCTCAAGCATCTTGAGGAATTAGAATTATGTAAATGTGAAATAGTCAAGATCGAAGCAGAATAACAAATTTCCTCATTACAAATCATTTGACACTTCAAAAGCCAACAACATGAATTGTGCTGTGATGTTGAACATCTTGTTTTTTTTCAGTCTGTTTAGACAAAGTGGGTTACCTGTAGTGTATCATAACTGAGCCAATTTATTACAAAATACTTAGTGTGGAAGGCTGGTGATACAAGAAAAATTCTTGAATTTAAATTTTATCAAAATTGGGAATGGTGTTATCACCTGGAGATTACTCCAGAGTAGCAGAAATTTGGGTTCAGGTATGCTTCTTTTTACTGTTCTTTCTTACTGCCACATATTCCATCAAAGTGTAAATCTCACCTCACAATTAACACTTGCCCCTACTGCTACATTAGTGGGTGATGTTTTGCCAGAGAATGTGTGTAGCTGCTGAGACAGACTGATCCTGCATGGACAAAAGCTGCAGGGCTTGTGCTCTACTAGCAAAAGATTGGGTGCCTTACCTCTGCAACAAGAGGCTATGCCAGAAAACAAGGCACTCTTTTCCTGCCCAGTGGTGCATCTGAAGCTCTAGAGGCTTTGTCACATTACTGTAGTGTAGTCATTTATTACTGTACTTAGCATGGTATAATATGCTGATGGGTAAAGGTGCATTCATTTGCTGAGCTACAAAAATTGCTGAGGCAGGAGCAGAGGATGCATTGGGAAAACAGATTGCTAATAACCAATCTTAGTGCTTGCTCCAACTCTGAGGCTCTTCCAAGCAGCTTATGTCCTTGAGCAAAAGGAGGTGGATGAAACACTTCTTTTTGCTTGGCTCTGGAGCAGCCAGCACCAGAATATGTTTAGTTTTGTGACCACACTTTAGAAAGCTGTTGGAAAAACTGGATGGAGGGAGAGGATGACTGGAAAATATTATGGGTGGATGCTTTTGGTAGGTGTGAGAGCAGAGGTCAAATACCAAGGAGTTTTGTAATCTAGTCAGAAAAATTGAAGTTGGACACAAGTTGAAAACATGAATTATTCACTGGAACTAATTAACATAGGTAGCAGTATCCTCTAATGTTATACAAAGACCATCCTCTTCTGACAGACACTAGGTGTAGGATACTGGGACCCTTCAAAAATAACCAGGCAGAACTAAAAGGTTTGTGCTATGCTGAGGGTATACAGGATGCTCTCATGTGAAAGCTTCACTGTACACCATGGGTACTGTGTTTACTTTGTAGGCAAAAACATTTCTGGCTCTTCTGTTGATGCATCTGTGGTTTGGCTGTCTGTTTTTGCATTTTTCCCCAATAACTAGCTCTGCAGCTGGCTTTGGGTAAAGCATTCTGTCAGTTACTCTGTTTAGTTTCTCTCTAATCCCGTTAATGTGAGGAGCATTATAACACTTAATAGTAGCTTAATGAACTTCAGACAGTGTTATTTTATGAGCAGAGAGTGAGGAGGCCCCTTACTGTTAATTTGTGCCCCACTTTAACTGATCTTCAGTAATTGTGGTGTTGCTATATTGTCACCACCTATGCCATTATTTTAATTTGTGTCTTCCCTTCAATGTCAGTGCAGTTCATACATAACCTGTGTTGGCTTTGAAGAAACTGTTATTCCAGCAGCCTTTTATTCCTGCACTTGTATAGGGGCAGAGGACTTGGATTGTGGTCCCAATTCCAGTTACTGCCATCACAACTACACTGTCCCCCTCTTCACCTGCACCTCATTTTTTCCTTCCTGCACGTGTTTCCAAGTAGGAAGTGTTGTGACTGTGGTGTTTTCCAGGCTTCCTGCTCCTGCCAAGTGATGCCTCTTTCACTGTTTCCCCACTGTGGACACTGACCTCTTCTTTCCCAGCTGCTCCTGTCATCTTACCTTGGAACTCCTTTTGTTTGCCTTCTCCCTGAGTTGGGTAGCAATGATCCCAGCCTGAGATGATGCCTGGATTTGCTGTGTGTTCATCACAGGGGAAATTTTAACAAATGCATATATTAATATAGAAGACTAACTTGACCTCTCTGTTTGTAACTGTTCATTACTGCATTTCTATTTCACTTCCACAGACCTAAATTATACTGAAAGTTGTGTTGCAAATGGGAGAGTATGTGAGTAGTCATTAAAAGCTTAACACAGCTTTTTCTGAAGTTGTTGATGGAGTGTTCTAAGTGTTTATTGTATTTCATATACAAGTAGTTTACCGTGCTGCTGAACACTGAAGTGCATCAGCAAAGGCTTTTTTAGCTTTTTTATGAGGGTACAGCCTTTATGCATGTAATGTGTATAGATAGATAGATAGTCAGTCTTATTAAAGCTGTTACTGGTACATACTCTTGGCAATGAGCCACTGATAGCTTGAGGCATACTGGCCTGTTTTCAATTTCATATTGATGCTAGCAAGCAATTAAAAATAAACAATCTGCATTTTTGAAAAATACACAAACAGTATCTTACAATATTACAAATTGCTTATCTTATACAATAAATAGCCTATTTTATGAGAGCTGCTTTTTTCTGAGGAAACTTTCTTTTCTACAAAATCCTGCCTTTGCTCACTGAATCAAATCTTTTATTTTGTCTAAGCCTAACATTTCTTTTTTGATTAATCTTTTATTGAGAATAGCTTGTGGGAGATTGGAAAATATCAAGTATTGGGTGTTCTAATACTTATTTCTGGTTGGTTTTGAGCCCTGTTAAAGATTCACATTTCTAATGTGAAATATTCTGCGGGTTATATTAATACATAAATGTTCATATGAACTGTAAGGGATTTTATCACACATTCCTTCTGATAGCTTTCCAGGCATGTGACTGGAGATCTCATAAAGTAAAAGTACTTCAGCTCATGTGCATATTAGAGACCAGTGGAGAGGAATGACTTGACCTGACTGCCCCAAATTGTAAAATGTTACATAAAAATCCTCATGTGAACACTACATGAATTTCTGTAGTTATTTTGCTGCTGCAGAAAAGATATTTTTGTTCTAAGTCATTTGACATATGATCTAATGCAAAGTTGCTGGTTTTGTTGTATCTGGTGCTGAAAATTCTGAGCTGTTTTCTTGGTGAATTTAGATCCACACATGTAGATCTCTGGGCTCTTTTTTCAGTTCACTGCTGAATTCTCTTAGTTGTGCACAATCTAAAGTTACAGCCTTTGTTTGGCTTTAAATTCAGTTTAAATTCACATTTTAATATATATTTGCCAGTTTGGTTCACAGCTTCATAGTAGATGTAGCTGTATTTAATTTTAAATTCATGTGAAGCTTATATATCTGCCAGTTAAACCAAATTATCCTACTGCCTTTATACATACCTTCTCATTATTTCTCAGCTATTATTCACAGCCTTTACCGTATTTTTGTGAATCACTTCTTTTCTGTAATGCAACCACATAAATTCATTAAGTTCTGGGCCCATTTTTGTTGTTCTCTCAGTTCTGGTGTTTCAGATTGGGTTCATTTTTGCTGCAGTCTTTCCCTCCAGTGAGGGCAGGCACTGGAGTCTCCTGAAAACAAAGCACAGCAAAGGGGACTCCCTGGCAGGGAGTGAGCAGCCCTGAGAGTTCAGCCCATCAACTCCTGCTCCCCAGAGGAGGGGATGTGCATAAACATGCTTGGGATGTTCCTACTAAGAACCCATCTGAGCAAATGGGATCCAGCTTTTATGTTGGCCAGGAGTATGTATCCAGTAATCATCATCATAAAGGCATCCTCATTCCTCCTAGTATTTTATACTTAATAATTGGAGTTCTGTGCAGAATCATAGGGTTGGTAACCTCCCTCCCTGGAGGCACTTGCAGCTTAAAAAGAAGCAGTGATATTTTGAAAGCTATATATATGTAAATCAGGCAGAGCACAGGGTGATGGATAGCTGTATTCTTGTTTAAATAAGTATCTCTGCTTTCACTAAAGTATCTTCAGCCTTCAATGTGCAGTTTTCTCTAATAATAAATGTCTTTCTCTGGAGTTTCCACTGTTGTAATGGAATTAGATAGTTCTTTTATGATAACGTTCACCCAGTGTTGAGATAGTTAACCTTCTAAAAAACCTGGTTAGTGACTGTTGTATAGAAGGGAAAGTTAGTTCACTTTAGTCCAATACCTGTTTTTTAAAGCAGCTATTATAAAATCCAGGTGGTACTCCCTGGTTTGTACAGCATTCCTCTCTTGAGTGTTTGGATAACTGTTGCTAATACTTAATGGAGCAAGTTCTCCTCCTTGGGACATTTGAGATTATTTTTCAGTACAGTTGTAGAAGTAAATGAAAGTTTCATGTAAATTTGTCTTCCTGCCCAACCTCAGGTATTGTGTATTTGTAATCAAGTGATTTAGCAAAGTTATGACAATGCACAGGAGGCTGGAAAGCCTCTGCTAAGAGTTATGGTTTGATCCCAGAACTGAAATAATCTGTGTGTGGGGTAGGGTTCTCCTTAGTTCTGCAGTATTGGCAGGAAAGTATTGCAACCCCCATTCTAGTGTGAAAGCTGAAAGTGTGAAATGAAGGGAGACACAAATAAAGAGGGTAATTAAAGAGCTTAGAGTTCCTTTTTAGTTTACATACAAGTCAGAAAACGTTTGCCATGGTGCTGAATACTGTGTCATTTCAAGGGGGAGTGTGTGGAAACAGATTTCTTGCTTCTGCTTTTTCTGCACCTGCAAAATCAAGTGGCAGTATTTCTCTAAAATTGTGTATTTACATTTACTCAATTTTATATGTAAATTATATAAGAGAGCAGCCTGTGAAATCTTAATCCTGTTTTGGGAGCTGAGAAAGACCATGTTTCTGTATGGGCTGCAGTCTGTACAACTGAATTGCAGAATACTTTTAGAAAGCTATTCAGGATTGGGGTCTTACCTGGGATTTTTTTGACTGGGACATGAGAAACTTGTTACAAATGCTAAAGTGATTCCTGTCCATCCAAGATGAGGCAGACAAGTTGTACTCCCAACTGGCCTGTGTAGAAGAGCTGTGCTGGTTTTGATAAATCCTCTGATACTCCTTTCTTCTGTTTCCTTAGTCCTAGCCAAGAGCAGGCACCACCAGAAAAGATAGGAAAGTATGACTGGATTTTTGTAACCCTGTGTGGCAAGTGGGGTTTTTAAAGGTTTATTGCCTAATTGTCTTAGTATTTCTGTGGTAATCAGTCTGCATGATTAAGACTTCTAACTACTTCTAATCAAATGCAAAAGCTATTCCTATCTCTAAAAAAGGATTTCTTAATGCCTTTTTTATATTGTTCTTTAACTTTCTATCAAGTCAACAGAGAAGAAAATCCTATTTATTGGTGCAATTTAAATGTAATTGTTGGTTCTGAAAGAAACTCTTTTAATTGAAAATGTTCTCCTCTGTTTTCTGGATACATACTGTCTATTTAATAGAGAAGGCTGCCAAGCTTTGACTTCTTTTGGCAACTGCGACTCTAATTAGCATTTCTGTTAAATAGAACCTTTTTCATTTTACATTTTCAAAGGCAATGTAGAAATTATCTTTTTATTTAAGAGTTTTGTCTGTCTCAGCAGCAATTGCAGTCTTTTTGCCCATAGTAGAGGGCTGCTATACCAACACCTGATTGATAAATGCACATAGCTGGGATTCTCTCACCAGCTCATGGGCTTACAACAAATGCTACCCTTATGTTTCTTTTTGGGTTTTTTTTGGTTTTTTTTTGTAATGAAGCTTCACCTATAAAAAGCTAAGAAATTAGTTTAAACCAGTGATTTGTTTCTGCTTAGCAGATCCAGTCCTTTTTTGATGTAAAAGCAAATGCTTTTGTTTTAATTTGGTGTAAAAGCAAATGCTGTTCATTAAGAGGGCACATAGCTCCAGTAAGCTTGAGGACATACATGGAGATGTTATTATTTGTTACTTAAATGGAATTGTCTTTCCACTCAGCAGCTGTATGGAATGCAAGCAGGATAATTATTATGACTGCATTATGTGTCAAGCTACTTCCACAGATGAGTTAATGGGCAAGAGGTTTTTATGTGGCCACCTTATCATGCACAGGGGAGTAATGAACTTTTCTTCTTGAGCATATAATCAGGAAAACTTCAGACCAGCAAAAAGATTATTCTCATGTTCTTGTAGGAATACTTTAAAAATACTGTTGTGGAGCAGGTTGGCATTCTTTCAGTCCATTTGCCAGCACATTGATGAAATAGATTTATTTTTTAACCCTAAGGGTATGGGAAGAGTCCATTAAAGTCCAATCTCAGTGTTGTTCTGTAAACTTGTAGCTGTCTGAATTCTGAGCTCAGTCTGACTTACCTGGATTTGATACCTGTAGAGTTGTGGGAGGTCCTTTATTCTTTTGGTGGTAAATGGTTTTATTGCTATAATCATACAACCTATAAAACAAATGTTAATGTTTTTGTTTTAAAATTCAAGTAATGAGAGAAAGATTTAGTAAAAGCTGCAAGTTCTGCTGCACTTTAGAAATAAATGTGACTTGTTCAAATTTCTGTAAATAACCATTCTGATAACCCTAACATGATTCAGCCCACTTTCCCAATAGTATTAGATTTCCTGTATTTTTAAGGAAAAACTGGGTAATGAAATGCAAGATGTGAATGTGATATAGCTGCTGCTAGTTCTGGTTTTCAACTTTGTCTCGTGGAAGGCAGAACTTCTAAGATTAAATATATTCAGCTGTTCTGACAGCTGAAAATGCCATCTATTTCTGAGAGTGGTTGTGGTCACTAGACCTATGGTAGTATTTGTGATATTAACATATCAATTGTATAAAAATCTGCAAGATTCTAGGTGTAATCTTTAATAGTTTTCATTTTTCCTTTTCCTTTTTTTTTTCCCTAGTTCTGTTATTTAACTTGACTCAGAGAACTGTTGTCACTATCAGAACATTCCAGTCCATGGAAATATCCTGTAATGTCTTTTTGCAAAGTACAATTTTAAAACCCAGAACTTCAGAACAAAGTCTTTTGTATCTCTGTATTCCAACTAAGTTGAAAAATTGCTATGTAAAGTATGAGTAAAATGTAACAAGACCTTCCTCCCCTTTTTGTTTTTTGAAGGACTTGGTAAATATTGAGATGTTTTTGACTGCTAAGGAAGTGGAAGAGTCATTGGAAAGACAAGAGACTATGACTTGCTTGGCTTGGTGTCATGACAACAAATCCAGACTCAGAAAAATGAAGGTACGAAAATGAAACATTCACATTTTGCTTAAACTATTTTCTAAACTACTTGGATGCTGGATATAGTCAATATGTTTTAAATTACAGGTCTTGAAAAAGGTCTTGTATAAAAGTAAGGACAGACAGTAAGTATAAAAATGTTCCTAAAAGGCATAGGTAGTTGGAGCTAAACAGGCTCAGGAATGTCAGACCTGGAAGTGAGTGGTAGGTCATCTTCTGGATTGTCTCAAGAAATTATGCTCAATTAAAATACAGTACTCAGTTGGGTTTAGTGTCATTTGTAAACAGTAAGCGCAGAAATATATAGTGTCTTGATGCATGTAAACTTACATTTATAACTGTGCATCCTGGTGAGACTATAACTCAGTTTATGTGAAGGTGTCTTAAGAATGAGATTAATTGGTAATCTCTGCCCCAGGTTTAGAATTTCTGACAGAAAGTTTCGTGCACATTTTAGTCTCAGTAATTTTTAGCTGTTGAATATAAGAAGACAAAACTTTAAAGAACTAACTTGCTGTGAGAAAATACAAAAATAAAAGCTGGAATCTAATCAAGTAGTAAACACAAAAAGTCTTCCTCAAGCCATTGAGTACCAGAACATGCTGTGTACTTGTTGCTATGCAGTCCGTTTAAATTTCCTTGTCTCTTAAATTATGCATTTCAAAGCAGGCTGTAATCTTTTATAGGGCTTGCAGAAATCTGGTTTTAACTGATATTAACCAAAATCCCTGCCTCCCTCAAAGATGCTTATGTCTTATATTTTTTAAACTAAGCACTTTCTTTAACCAAAATGTTTGAGTGCACATAACAATGAGCCAAGAGTGACGTTTTCTGTCACTCAGGGGCACCAAACCAAGAACGAGCCCAAGATGGGACACAGAAGTAAATCAGCCAGTGATTACTCTGGAGAAAATGATGGTCTTGTTTTGGAAACTATTAAAGGGAAATCAGAATTGGTATGTAAACCACGTTGCATAATTCTACTGATAAAAAAATCCTCTTGTGTAATCTTAAAATGTTAAGTAATACAAGAAATCAAATCTGGATGTCTTACTTTTTCATCACCGATTTTCAACAAGCAGTAAATAAGGAAAAATCTTCCCCGTCCTCTTTTTGAAAAACAAGCTACAGCCAAAATCTATTTCTGCAAGCCCTACACTTTTTTTCTTTTTTGTTGCTTTTTTTAATCAAAGAAAAAACAAAACTAAGGCTGTGAGAGATCAGAGTTGGAAGAGAAATTACTATGCTTCTTTTTGAAACACAAACATTTCTGCTTCTAGATGCTTTAGTTGCTTAGCTACTCCTTGACGTTAATGTTCTAAAATCCCAGCCACCACCTACCTGAATGCAAGCCTTATCTAAAATCTAAACTGTTTGGTGGCCTGGGAAAGCAGTCACATAATCTTTACAGATGTGAGTGATATGAAATCTGGTGAAGAGCTGTTGTGGGGTTGTTTGAAGGTACACAGAGTTGGAATGGGCATCATCTCATTGAACTCTGCTTCTAGTTACACTCATCTGCAGAACTCCTGGGGCCATTGGCTTGCACCTTACTTGAAAATTCATTTGTTTGGCACGTGTTTTGCTGTTTGAAACATCTTAGCAAAATAGGAAACCCTGGGATTTAATATTATTTACAATGAAAAAGCATTATCAGACTTTTAGTAGAAACAAACTTACTTATAATTCTATATGAGGGGTTTGTGAAGATTTGAATAACGAGATATTTTAAAATAGTCCTACTGAAAATCTCCAGAGGAGAAAATTTTATTTTCTGCTAAATCTGAGCTTAAATACAGAAAAATGCATAGTTGGAAAATAATTTTTTGTTTCCTAAACTAATGAGTTTTAACATATGAAAGAATGCATCGTTTTTATGTTCAAATGGCTTATGTTTTAAATCTTAAATAAGCAGTTGTTACAATGTGTGCATTAGTTACCCCAGTCAGCCAAATGATAGAAATTTGGAGTTGCTCAAATTCCTACTGAAGACACTGAGGAATTTTGATATGACTGTGCTGATGACAATAAACAAAAGGCAACTATTCATTAGAAACATGGGTAAAGAAAAAACACTCAGCAAGTGGAGCAGAGGAACACAGGGAATAGAGTTCTTGATGTGATTCAGAGCACTTTGGGTTTTCATTATTTTTGTAAGGTGATCAGTTGACTGTGTCCCTATAAAGAAGCATAGTGATTTGTTCTTTTATGGGGGCGAGGGGAGAATCTTTTTAATTCCACATATTCGAAGTTTTTTTATAGATTTTGTGAACTGGTGATGGAATTTGATTTAAAGGGACACTGTCAACTTCATTAGGCTTCAAATTTTACCTTTTTCCATAAACAGGTAAATGCCATTTGGTTTTCTTGTTTGAGACTTGTTTCCAGCATGGCTTTTAGATGTTTGACAAGAAGAGTGGGATAGAAGCTTGAAGAAAAGGAGGGGAGGGTATCGCAGCAACTTAAACTTTGTGCTGGTTTTTATTAATATTGGGGTTTTTCAAAAAACATTTCAAAGGCTTGTTTCTTCCTTGCAGTCTTCTGGGTAAACCTGTCTAAATTATCACATAGCCCCAAACTACTGTTGAGTCTATGACTTTAAACTGTAAGAGAATACAAAGAAACCACCCATTACTCTCATTTGTGTCTCAGGTAACAAGGCTCTCAGTCATTAGGAAAAAGTTCATCCCTGCCCAAGTTTTAAAGGAGGCAGGAAGAGGAGGATTTTGTTTGCTTTTAGGGAATTCTGTGCTGATCTTGTCTGTAGAGTCAGCATTTCAGCCTTTTTTGCATGAATGCCTAAAAGCAAGCAAACCAGGTTGCATGTTATTAACACTTTCTTTTTGTTGTGCACACGTAGTCGTTAACAAACCATGCGGTGCAGCTTTGGCACCATCTAAGACCCTGTCTTGTCTTTAATCTCAGAGCTGTCTGGAGTTCAGCCTAAGGATTCAGGAGTTCATTGAACTCATTCGACAGAACAAGAGACTGGATGCTGTGAGGTATGAAATTAGGATGCTTTCCAAACAATTTTCCTAACAAGATGGTATTATGCTTCATTAGAAACATGTGACTATTGTTGCAACACCCAGAAGCCCTGTAAAGCCTTGAAGGGTCTCTCGCCTGATGTTGTCATCTTTGGATTTAAACTGGGCTTGGATTTTTTTTTTAAAGGCAAAGTATCATTCCACAGATGCACCCTCTTAAAGAATTGATGTTATCCCTGAAACTCTGTGTCTTCTTATTCTTCAAAATCAAGGTTTAGAAAATTAAGCTGTTTTAAAAATCAAATGGAGTTTCTGGTGGCATACAGTGTACTATATAAATATTTAGCCCTGAACTAATTTTCATGAGGTACAGCCAGCTTCTTAAGGCAATTCATTACAGTTTTAATCACCAGAAATACTAAAAGGTTAATGAACCTTCATCTAAAGCTTTAACATTTAAATTTTGACTGAATTCTCTTCTGCTTTGCTATCTTCATTAAACTTTTTGTTCTGCCAGTTACCTGCAAGGCTGTGTTCACCCCCTGTATTGATGCCTAATTTAGAGTTAGGTGGGTGGAAGAGGGATGAGCTGTGTTAGGTTTTCCTCAATCCATTCCTCTGGTTCCAAATGAATAAACCAATCCAGTGTCTACTTTTACCTGTTTTGAAGTAGTTCAGTGGGGACTACAGAGAGAAAGTAACAATGCCCAGTGGGGTTGTGAATCAGTAACAGAAGTGCAGTCACATCTCAGCACTGCCTGACTTCAACCACAAGAGAGGTTTTCTGACAATACTTTCCATACCAGCACATGAAGCAATTTATACATCTGAATTAATGGTCCTGGTTTAAGGTGAAATAATGTTCCAGGAAAACACAAGAAGCTAGTCCTGCTGAAATAAGTAGAATTTTGATACTGGGACAAAGAAATGCATTGATAATTTGATCAGCAGTGACCTTTACCAGCACCAAGGTATGGTGCACATGGCAGAGCTACTGGAGCTTACATGAGCACAAGGGAGGGAGAACTCTCAGCAGGTTGTTTTGTAAGAATATTTAAACCCAAAAAGAGGTGAGGAGTTCACGGCCCAACCTGAAGCTTTGCTGGTACATCCTGATGAGAATAGTTGCCACATAATATTTCTATGTTAGGAAAGTTGCAAGTTCTGCTGCCTTTAAAGCCAAACTAGATACTTCAGAAACTGAAACTTTTTTTTGTGGCAGAGCTGATTTTTCTGGTCAGAGCAGCACAGAGGTACAGAAAACCATCATAAAGTATGCACAGACTGAAAACATTCTAGTACATTCCCAAATCTAGGTGGAGAAGCTCTCCTGCAGGGCAAAGTTTTAGGTTCTTTTCAGGTTTTATTTCTAATTTCATTCAGATGCGTGGCTTGCTTTGAGCTAATATCATTCCTACTTTGCCCTACTTGCACTTAAATCATCTTTGCTCTGGTCCCAGCCAATGCAAATGTGCAATCTGATAAACTCTAGCTAATTTTAATGTTAATAATTAAAACCAAACATAATTAAAAACAAAACCTACAAGCTAGCATTTAGATATTTGCACTTCCTCTTTTGATAGAATTATCAAATCCTAAGGAATTGTCAAGTACTTGAGAAAAGGATGAAAGAGACTCAGCTCCNCTTAACAATGAGTAGTCCATGCTCTAAAAACTATTTTCTTTAAGCTCCAGCTTCCTTATGTAGCTTGGAAACCAGAGGGCAGCCACAGAGCTGGAATAAGGAAATAGGCTGAGAACTGGGACAAAGCAGATAAGGTCCTTCTGTATTTTATTGTTTCTGGATATTTGTTTCCCTCTCACCCCTTTTCCACATCAAAAGTGGTGAAATTTGCAAGCTCTCAGCCCTGAAGAGGACACAGCACGCTTTGTGTGGAATAACCTGTCTGAGGTTTACAACTTAGAGCTCCTATCTGTGTGGCAAACAAGGCATCCATACTGAGTGTTGTTGGAGTGAAGTGTGTATATTCCATTTATCTGCTGAAATTCAGACTTGATATACATTTTATACTTGGCAATTATAAGTTGCCAGTCATGGCAGTGCTGCTTCAACTTCATAACCAATTGTGAAAGGAAAATGAGCTGTGGAAGTCTTTCTATGTCCTAAATTGACTCCCATCTATTTGATTATTTTGTTTTGATTATTTTGATTATTTTGTACATTCAAACTTCAGCATCTCAGTGCTTCCTTTCAATAATGTGGCTTAAAAACTGTAACTTTTTACCGGTGCATTCTACTTTGTTTCAAAATAAATAAGTAATGAATAAGGGAATACATTTTGGGGAGGTGTGACATAAATTTCATTGCTTCTAGCAAACCCTTGCAAAGTGTGGTTTTATTAGCTTGCTTTTTTTAAGTGCCTGCTGCAGGATTCTTTCAGTATTGTGTCTGTGGTGCAATAAATAGGTCAGGCATCCATTAGAAAGCAGAGAAAGAGGCTGTTTACCAAGGAGTTTCCTGTATGAGTGGAACTGGGGGAACTGACATTTTGTTGAAACGCAGCTGGTGTTTAAATAAGTTTGAAAGCTTTTTCTGCCTGCTGAGAACCTCTGAAGTGACATTGCTTTTACATTAAAACTGATGTGAACTTTAAAATTACCCATTTTATTAAATAAGGGTTTGAATTTGTGTAGCTTTTTAGAATGAGTACAAACAGACTTTCCTCTAAGGTACCTTATCAGAGTAGCCTTGAAAGTGCAAGTTTCAAGAATGTAAAAACTGTTCTTGAATACAAAGAGTAAATCTCTTAACCTTAAACATAACAGAAAGTTTTTTGCCTAATATCATTAGCCTTTAGCTCTCCATCTCTGGGGGATGTCAAATTTGTACCTACTAAAGTAACAATGAATGACTGATGACACCAATTTCACTTTAGGAGCTCTCACTAATTTCTTTCTGGGAAATTTGACAGTATTTTGATGTTTTGCTCTTATGCAATACCAGAGATACACAAAGTTCTCAGCTAAAAGCTTAACAAAGCATCATGTGCACTTCTTGTTCTGGGGATACAAAGGACAAAAAGGAGTAAATAATAGCTGATGATGGGCAAAGTTGGGAGAAAATGGCTACAATCTATCATTTTAGTCAACTTCCTTCCTACAAGGATGAATGAATATTTTAGTTTTTTGGTTGGGTATAAAAATAATAAAACTTTTGAACACTTTGAGTATGAATTCTGCTGGTTGTCATAAGGGTCTGAAATAAAGGCATTCAGGCATTGGCCAAAAATTGAGTAGAAACAAGTCCTTTCTTGATAACATCCTATATTTGTGTTCAGTTATTGCCACTGCCAATAAATATGTTCATTTTTATATTCAGACATATGTAGATATATAAGCTGGACATTGCAAATGTGGATCCTTTTGTAACAATTTAATGTACCCTTAGTGAACTCTAGGTCTTCAAGTCTTTGTAAATATTTGCCAAGTACAATATGTCAGCTCTACCTGTGTGGGCTGGAGGGACACACAAAAGATGATGGACTTTGTCCTTGCAGAGTTTACAGAATCATTCTGGGATTTGAAAAACAATTTTTTTTCCCTATTACTTAGATCTGTCACAGGAACTTAGTGGCTTCAGGGATGATCTTGTGTCAGGGTTTAAAAAATATTTTCTAGAAGAATTTAGCCTCCTGCCTTAGCTATAGAGACTCATATGTACTAACAGTGGTAAAAACTTTGCATTTAAGCATTGTAATGTTCAGAGACCTCCAGGAGCATGACAACACTTGCACAGAGATGGAAATAGCTGAATGACAAGGAAAGGAGTGAGCAGTGTTATGAGGGCAAATAAGGTGTTATTTCACTTGTATTCCCAAGTAACTTAGAGTAATGTGTCTAAAAATCTAAAAAAGATTTGAGTGCTATGAATTAATGACCTTGCTTCACCTTGGAAGATATCTAACTGTATTTTAATTTCTCAATGGATGAAGTTCAGCCATAGCATGCAGACCTTGTGGGAAACCTTCCTTTTCTTTTTTTTTTAAGAACACAGGAGAGAGGGAAAGTCAGGAGATAAAGACTACCTGACATAAGGTCTCTTTGGAAAACCTAACTCATTCTGGCTGAACCCAAACCAGCCCCCACATCCCAGTGTGTTCAGTACTTTGCAAGTGATGGAAGTCTGAGGGGCTGGCAGGGAGGAGAACCTCAGCACTAACCAGGCTGCTGAAAACTGAAGTATTCCTTCTGTTTTACCATCATGGAACACAACTGCACTCCAGTCAGCTCATTTGAGAAGAATTTTTCCCCTTTTTTCTCTCATGCATGCACAGATAGTAATTCAACTGGTAGATCTGAATTTTTTTGTTTGCCTAATCTTTGTTTTCAAAAGCTCTTGATTTCATCTGCAGCTCTCCAGCGTTATTTTAGCTTTCTTCCAGTGTTTCCAGGCTATCTCTTCTCTCAGGAGGGGTTTTGTGCTTCTGCCCTCATGACAGTAATCACCTGAGGAACAGTGTTTACATTCCTGAATTGCTCACCCAGCATAGGAAATTGGGTGGAAACATTCTGTCCTACATAACTTCCATTGCTTCCTGGCTTGGGTGGGAGAGGAAGTGGGAGTGCTGAAACACTGCTAAAGAGACTTTCTCATGGTATTGGTGACTTCAGTGTAGTAGTCAAATTCAGAATTGGAAAAAAAAACACAAAACAAACTTGCCTAGGTTTTCTTATTCAAGCCATGAAGGAATATTTTCAAAATGGGCATTTTGAAAATATTGTCTATTCCTAAAAGAAATTTAGGAATTAATAAATAACTCTTCAAAAGTTAAAAAAGAACAAACTCTTAGTAGAGGACTTGAGAGATGGCTTGGTATCTTCCCCATAATACAAACTGTGCAGAAATCACATTGTAGGGAAAATTTTCCTACTCTTAGTCAATGCCAGAAATTCAGTATAATGCTGGTTCCATACCCAGCCTGCTGTGCTACATCTGTGCACCACTGAAAACAGGAACTTTTGGCAGAAGTGCTGAACTAATCATCCAGTTTAAAGGATGAAGGTCTTCCTGCACACTTACACTCCAATTTGAGAATTACTGGTCTTGGGAAGACTAGACTGGGGAAACTTTCATATAGGGTTTTTAAGTAGTTGAATATCCTCATAATCTGGTAATAATTTTGTGGTTTCTCACTATTTCCTGAAAAACATTCAAGTTTGTATTTTTGATTTAAATATGATTCTGGTAGTTCTGTCACTTCCTTCAAATATCCAAGCTTTCAGCCATGTGGGTATCCCTTAAAATCTGTATGTGTTAAAGTAGAAAAAAATATACTAAAATTCACATTTTCTTATTTTCCTGGCTAAAATAGTGGTCTTAAGAAGGTGTTTTCTATTACATTGCCCTACAATTTCTTGTAGTCTGCACAGAAAATGATACTGTCTTCTAGCCTATTACCCCTGCCCCTAAAAAATCATTTATTCAAAATAAACATTACCCCAGATGTCAGAATAAACCAAGCAGATATTTGGACACTCCTGGTGTGTAATGGGTCTGGAAGAGCTGATTTCCAGACTGCCTTTGTGTCACTGCTGAGTGTATGCCAGGGGAGTGTCATACACTGAGTCTCCATGAGCAGAGACATTTCCTCATGGTTGTTTGAGTTCTAGGTGAGGCAAGACTTCACACTACAGTAAAAAGACTCTGGCTTCTAAGAAATTACAGTGTACAAATGCTAATTCTTAGTCATTCTTGCATTCCCATTTGCAGGATGTGTTTTTTTCAAATCCTTTAAATGTACATAGAGCACTCCTGGAGTTCATCTATTGAGAGCAGAATCTAGGGATTTTCTCTGAAATCTTCCATAATTAAGTAAATTTCCTGGATTTGGAAACAAGGCTGTCTAATAAAGTATCAATTCTCTGTTTCAGACATGCAAGAAAGCACTTCAGCCAGGCTGAGGGAAGCCAGCTGGATGAGGTTCGACAGGTGATGGGAATGTTGGCCTTTCCTTCAGACACTCACATCTCTCCCTATAAGGTAACATTGAAATTCAGTCCTACAGCACAATACTAAAACAGATGTTTTAGTTCTTTTTTCAGCACAGGAAAATGCATTGATAATATCAAAGTAAATGGGTTTTTTTAACTTTTACTTCCTAAATTCTACCTTTGTATGGGTTCTTAATTTTAGTAACTAGTCCTTGTACATGAATCTAGAAGAGTCTTTGTATTGAATTTGTATTATATAAAGTATTTGTATTGTTTCAGTTGAACTGTAACAGTAACATGGATTCACAGTGAGCTAGGCTTACCATAAACCCAGCATTAGAGAGCTGTGGGGCTGGAAGAACAATAATTAAATGTACAACAAGAGGCAGAATTTGGGAAAGTACAAAGGAAAAAAAAAAAAGTCTTTTTCAACATACATAACTGTGGCTTTAATACTGTAGCAGCTGTTCTTAATTCTACTTCTCACATTACTGTTGTTGCAGTGGTTGGGATGAAGAAAGGAAGGATGGTTTGAATGATGTGGAAGCAGTATTTTTTGTTCCTTAAAATAAAATTTTCATTTATTTGCATTATGCAAATCAATGTAGATATTAGTGGTAATGTCTACATCTAAATTTAAATCAAACAAAATTCATAAGTAGCTCCTGTTTCTACAGACTGAGTTCTGTGGTCATGTGCTAATTCACTTGTTTTTAACTTGGCTTTGGAGGCAGAAGGTAGAGAAGAGTTGTCAAAGTAAGACAAGAATTTCATGAAATGCCAAAGCAGTATGTGACAGTGCCAGTATAAACACGTTTTCTAAACATGATGGTGAAATCATGGTTTAACAAAAAAAGCACACAAAAAATCCCTGAAATGAACAACCCAGATAATCAATATAAATTTCTTCACTCATCTCAGAGTCTTAGAAGGATGCTGGTATTTTACATGCTAGATTTGATCTAAGTTGTGAGTATAAATGATAGATGTGTTAGAAGACTGTGGGTGTAAGATAGAGCTTATCATTATTTTAGTACCTAGAAAGAAATAGGCAGGAAATAAAAATCCCATATTTTATTCTAAGGGCTGGTTTGGATGGAATGTTTCAAGCAAGGTGAAAAAGCTAGGATTGTTTCATGTAACCATACAGTGAGAACAAATTCCCTGATACTTATGAATATGACTTAAAACATTGTAGTTTATGGAAGTTAAGTTTTGAATTCTCTAATAATTACCTAGTTCAACACAATCACAGAGTGTGGTTGTTTGGAGTTACCTTTAATATCTTGACTATGAGTTCTGTGCATAAACGGCTTCCTAAAATGCCTTTTAAAATATTTGACAAAGTTTGTGAGATCATATTTCCAACCAAATGATTTTTATTAATTCAAGGAAAGAAGCATCTTCTATAACCAATGAATAGAACTTTCTCCAGCTTTTCCTTTCGGGACTTAAAGGAAAATGTTTACTATTGTGGCAAAACAAGCTATTTTCTTTTAACATCCCTTGAATACTCTTATGTCACTGTGCCTTCCACTAGACCAGATTTCTTGGAGCCAAATCTAACCTGGCCTTGAACAGTAAATCACTGAATTGTTAAGGTTGGAAAAGGTCTCTGAGATCATCCAGTCCAACCATCAATCCAAAACCATCACTAAATCATGTCCTCATCTGCCCTAACAACTGTTTTTTCCGAAGTAGTCCAATATTCTAGGAAACTAAATGGAAGAAGTAACCTCCACCAGGATTTACACACCTTGATTAGAACACTTGGTAGATGGTGGAGATTGAGTATTGCTCCAGCTATTTTAAATAATACTTGATTTAATAAAGTAGTGTTAAAAGGTACTTTTTAAACACTGTGCATTGGGGTATCCACTTCTGTTTTGTGATGGGTTTGCTGGAGTGAGTTTTGTACAATTTGCCACTCCCAGGGTTTTGCCCCCTGGGACAATTCAATTGAAAGCAACTTATAGTTGTGTTGGTTTTTTTTAACAGGATCTCTTGGACCCTGCTCGATGGAGAATGCTGATCCAACAGTTTAGATATGATAACTACAGACTACATCAGCTGGGAAACAATTCTGTTTTTACTATAACGCTCCAGGCAGGCCTTTCAGCTATAAAAACACCGTATCCTTTAATGCAGATATTACTGCAAGTGAAAAAAAAGCCTTGTGGGGGTTTATTTTTGGCTTATGAATGCTTTTCAAAGAGCTCAGATAAGAAATGTTGACACTTCAATATTTTTGCTCATGAGTTGTTCAAATGGAGTATAAATTGCTCACTATTAAATTAAGGGGAGATTATAATAAGTAGCATTATGGTTTTTTTAAAAAAGGCATGCCCAAACAAAAATTTTAAGGTAAAATGTAACATTGGGTTTGGTTTGACTGTCTCTTCATGTCTGAAATTAGTGAATATGCCTGCAAGGGTTATTGAGCTGGGTCACAGTTACTGGTTTGTAAGCACTTAAACACAAATTTACCTGCCAGGTTTTATGTGAATATTCAAAAATAGCTGCATCTTTTGAAACTTTGTTGGGTTTTCTGCACGCTGTGCTGGAGAGGGGCTGGTGCTGCTGGAGTGCTGCACCTCAGTACCTGTGCAGGCTGCCAGACAGGAGCTTTGCTCGCTCCTGTTCCTTGAAACAGAGCAAACCTTGATTCTTTTGTGTAGACATTAAACTTGAATTTCATGTCCCTGTGCATTCTGTCACCTGGGCTCTGTTGGCACAGCTGACGATCTTTTAATTTTAAGGTTTCCCATACAATGGGAAGCTAATTATGGATTCATTGTGGTGATTGTTCCCTAACTTGCTGTTAACAGACAGTGTTATAAAGAGGATGGGAGCTCAAAAAACCCCGACTGCCCTGTGTGTAGCAAATCCCTGAACAAGCTGGCTCAGCCCCTGCCGATGGCACATTGTGCCAACTCCCGACTAGTCTGCAAGATTTCGGGGGATGTAATGAACGAAAATAATCCTCCTATGATGTTACCAAATGGATATGTCTATGGATACAATGTAAGTGTTGCAGTCAATGACTTGCTGAAGGCTAAAATAGCAGCGGTTAGAATAACTTGCTAGATCCAAATAAGAGCTTAGAAACTCAGTCAAAAGCTAGAAAAATACTTCTTGCAGTAATGTTTTTTTAAGGAGTGTATCTTTAGCTGCTTAAATTGGTCTTAATGAAGACATTTTAATGGTCACGTACCTAACTATGTGAATTTATAACATGAGATCAAATGGCATTGGAAATCTTTCCCTCCAGAGAGCAATAATGTAGAATAAGTAACTTCTGGGGGCAAAGTTGTTTTGACCTCAGACCACAACATTTTTTTTCAATTACAAGTTCATTTCCTGAACAGTTCAATAATGCTTTGAATTACTATTTTGAATATTATCTTTTGGTTTCGTTCTTTTTCAGTCTCTGCTTTCTATTCGTCAAGATGACAAAGTAATTTGCCCAAGAACCAAAGAAGTCTTCAACTTCTCACAAGCTGAGAAAGTCTACATCATGTAGGTGTGTAAAACACAGGATGAAGTGCCGCTGGAATTCTGACACAGTGTATCTTGGCATACCCTGTAAAGGGGGGGGCCTTAATGTGTGGCAAAGAAGCAAAAGCTGCCACCTTGGGGAGCAGACCTGTCGGTGGCATTCTTGTTTCTTGCGACCAAAGATCAATGAGCAACAATAAACACTCTTGAAAGGAAATAAAAAAAAAATTTAAAAAAAAAAAAAAAAAGGAAAAAAAAAAGAAAAGGAAAAAAAAAAAGATGTTTTGTTTTATGACTTAAGTTTGTACTTGAATAAAAAAACGCAAAAACAAATTTTGATTGTTAAGGTTTTGTAACATAAGGTCAAAAATTGGACTCTTCTCAAAGAAAAGTACTTTCATCTTCTAAAGGATAGCTTTCTTTAAAGATGGACACTTGCACTGGGGGAAAAGTTACAACAGATTTGAAATTAAATCCATTTTTCTTCCCTCTTTTTCACAATTGTCCAAGACCCTTTTGTTATCAAAGATATCAGTACTACCAACATGTTCTCCTTTAAGCTCCTCTTTGCCTTCTTTATGATCCTCTGGTGAAGTAATCCTGAACATGAATGATGTAACTTATTTCCATGGGAAGATATTTTTGATGTCTTTGACACGAGGTGGCTTCTCTGGAGGATCAAATAGGGACTGGTTTGAAAGGAGTATGAAGTCTTTTTCCAAACCCAAATATTTTAAGGAGGTTGCATAAGTATCAAGAAGAACTGAGAACATTTCAGGCAAAATCCAATGCTTGTTTAAATGTTCTTTTTCCAGTCTACCATAGTGTTAAAGTCCTTCTAAAGTTATTAGTTATGTGCATAGGGTTCAATATGAAATCATTAGTGCTACTGCCTTATTTCTTGCTTTGAGAATGTACTCACATGACAATGAGCTGGTATTCTTAAGTGTTGGGCGAAGTTTCTGAAGATGCCTTGCAGGTTGATTACATAATTTTAGGGTCTAAATAGTATTCATTATTGAAACTAATAGTTCAATTTTAACAACTGCAGAACACATCCTTACGACTTTTCAAAAGAATTAAACCATTGTAGTTTAAACAAAACCATATTGTAGAGGTTTGTATTTAGCGCTTATTTTTGCATGTTGATGTTGATTAGCTAATAAAAGATTGTAAATGTAAGACATGTTAATAAAAATTGTTTTCCATTTCTTGATTATATAAAATTAGAAAGCTGTTTTGTGTTTAAATGTAAAAAGAATTAACTCTCAGTGGTCTCTCTTAAAAGAAATGCAACTTCCACGTGTTGGTTTTCAGTGTTCTGCAAGATTTAAAAGAAAAAGAAGAAAACTAAGAACACAAACACATACTGAAAACCAAACCAAAACACCCCAAAAATACCCCAGCAAACCAAAAAAATGCCACACAGCAACTATAATTGTCGTTCTTCAGAGCATTTCAGTCAAATAAGTATTTTGGGTTTAAACTTTTTATATAGGAACAATACACTCCAGGGTTTTTTTCTCTCTCTTCTTAGAAGACTGCCTCATGTCCTAGAGCCTTCCTGTTAATAAAACATTGTGGGTGATGTTAGGTGTGGGTTTTTCATGCTTTAAAGAATGCTAACAAAGCACAGACAAAGGACCACAACTTCTTTTCATGTTCAGCACTTAAAGGTCACAGATATTGCTAACCTGCTGGTACTAGCCACTGTGAAACTGTAAATACATGGGATTTCCAGGGAGATGGGTCTGAAAAGGTTCTGTTTTCAGTAGGCATCAGTTATTGATGTTTCAGATCAGGTGTGCCTGGACCACTGCAGTGCTGCCAGCTTGGCACAGGCCAGTGCTCCTGCACTCACTGCTGGAAGGGAAGGGTCTGTTCTCTGGGCATTTTCTGAAGTGGCAGATTTGATGATTCCTTAGATTAAATGCAGTGTACCAAGTGGAGGCAGATACTGAGTGAATTTATGTCAGTAACTGGAGTAATCTGCTACCAGTTATGCAGTGACTGCTCTCTTCCTTTCTCCTGGGGCAAGAGTTGGAGCACCCTCCACTCAGAGGGGAGGAGGGGCAGTGGTACTCAAACCCACATGGAACAGCACCTCTGTTTCTTTGGGGCACTGTTTACAGCACTGTTACAGAAGGGGCAGCATAGCTTCGAGCATGACAACCTCACTTTTCCCTACTTCACAGAAATTCATAAAAGGCCAAAGCAGGAAAGAAGCAGTAGGTTTCTATTGGACCTGAGGGAATGTGTGGTAAATGCACAATTGTAGGGCATTGAAATTGTTGCTTTTGCTTCTCTTAAATACCAGTTAGAGCTGTGGTTTCCTCAAACCAGCCTTCTTTGATTTCTGTGACCTGAGCAGAGTGGTGGAGAATCCCACACTCCAAAAAAACCTAGTCTGGGATGGCAGGAGAAGAGAACAGCTGTCCTTCAAGGAGGGCCTCTGTTTATGGGAGGTGTGATTCCAGAGGGCCAGGTGCCAACATGAGGACTCAGTCCCTGCTTCTGTGTTACCAGGGAGTGCTGCAGAAGGAGCGTAGGGGAGCTTCAGCTGTTTGCTAGCTCTGACTGCTCACTTTGGAGATCTGCACTCACACAACCCATCCTGACTGCAGCTGCAGCCTCCTGGCTGGCACTTCTCAGCTGCTGGGCTGCTCTCAGGCTTGCTGTGCCATGGCTTTGGAGCCTCCAGCTGTATGAGGGTCGGCAGTGGTGGCAGGCACAGACTGCCTGGGTGCAGCTTGCTGCTCTGGTTTGCATTCCCTGGCTGCTCGTGCAGCCTTGAGCTCCGGATCCAACAGAGGTGTTGGTTCACAGCTCGTCTCACAGGTGGCCCCAGACATCAAAACAAGAGCAGCAGGTGACTAATAAAGTTATTTGAAATGGTAGAAGCTCTCTAGTAGATCAGACTTTCTAGATCTGGCTGAGCTGGAAATGAACAATATCCTTCACTGTGGTGTTTTTTCGGTCTTGTCAGGCTCTGGATTTTGTAGGCAACAGTTTGTGACAGCTGTGATCAAGACAGATTCCTCTGACTTCCTCAAGGATGAGAATTGCCTTAACCTTTCCTTCTGTTTGTTGTGGTCCAAAGCCCTACAACAAATGCTGAAGATTTTCCAGTATTGTGAAAAGAGAGATACTGGTAACTCTTCACAGTGCCCTGGGGGGTTTTGTACCTGTTTCAGCTTCCATTCTCTTCCAGGCTGAGAATAGCAAAGCTGATACCAAACACAGGCAAAACATTTTCCTGCAAGCTTTAAAGACTGATTAACTAGTAAGGGTTTGGGTTTGTTTTGTTTTGTTTTGTTTTTTTTTTAATATGAGCATGGCCTACCCTACTCAGTAATAAAATTACTCCTTGGGGAAAAAAAAGACCATGGTATTTGGGACAGGAAGAATGAGAAAATTACAGCTGGAAATCTTCCAAAAAGAATCCTTTGAACATGGATAATGGACCACTATTCATTAAAAAAAAAAATACTCTGACTTGCTTTTTGTTTTCACCTCAGGTAGCCTGAGCAGAGTGTGTTGGGAAACACACTAAACACTTTTATTGAGGGTGCTTTGAGACCCACACTGTGACAATGTGCACCTGCTGATGTCCTGCTGCATGACAGAGGTCACTTGATAGAACAAAATGAGTATTTAAAACTTTTCCATCCTGCTTTTTCATGTTTCATAATGAGGTATTCTGAACTCATTATTCTGAACACCAAATAAAGCTCAGCCCAGATCCACATGATAGTTGGTCAAGTCTGATCTTCATCTCATCCTCAAACAGTTAAACTAGTTTCCAGTAGTTTCCTCTAGTCACTGAATCACTTGCTTGATGATGAGGGGGGTCAGATATTCACCAGGATGTCCCTGCCATTTTGCTTTTCCAAAGATTCAGTGTCTGGTTGGTTCTGCAATGTGCATCAGCCACACTGAAAGGCAGCATTTTTCTTAATTCAGTCATTTAAAGACCTGGCCCCATTAACTAAGCTCTGAGAGGTTTTCAGCAGCTCAACTTTGTCTTTGTTTTAGAAGGAGATGTAGGATGGGCAGGTCAGGACAACAGAATTTCTTACCTCTTCACTAACATCCTCTTCAAGCCAGATAGCTTCTGTATGTAGAAGTACCTGGCACAGTCAGGGGAAAAATTTGCAGTCAAGGCCAGAGAGAAGGTGCAAGAAGTTACAGTTCAGTTACTGTTGGATGTGAGGGCTGAAGATGTTTTTGGCACAGCTGTACAGCCAACACAAAGTAGTTCTACCTTACAGCTGGCTTTTGTGAGAAGTTGTGTGAGAACTAGGCATTGAAAAAGACATCCTAAGAGATGTAGTCCTGATCTCAGTTTGAACTGAAGCTCTTAAACTGTACATGGGAGTTCTTAACATCTAAAATTAGTCCTCATTGCTAGCTGGCAACAAGTTGATTTCACTGAGAGCTCACAGTTGTGAATTGGGTATTTTTGGCTATACCATAGAATCCTGCTATTTATCATGTTACAATTATCAGAGATCTCTATCCTAAGCCAGAGGAAATCAGCTGTAGGATGAGTAGCACCACAAGAAGAACAATAGGAAATAGCAGAACAACGAGAAACAGAAGGGGCTGCTGAACAAGAAAAGCTGTTTGGTTGAGTCATTAAAATGAGATCAAGCATCAGCGTAGAGCTAAGAAATGTTATCAGCCACTTACCTTTTATAGAGATTAAAATGTCTGAAGCTTTAAAAGTGAAAGAAGGAAGAATTAACATGGAAGTACCGTGTGATAGAGATCCAGACTTTGTTAAAAAACTGCACCCAGCACCTTTCTGCTTGCTCCTAATAAAGATGGGAATGTGCAACATCAGTGGGCGGCTTGGAGAGGGAGATGCACTGAGGAAACCAGAAATAACTTAGCAACATGGAAGTGAAAAAAACTGTGCCTGTTATAGAAACCAAGTGATCAGTCTCCTGGGATTGTTAATTGTTCAGCTCTAATGGAAAGAAGCTGCTCTACTATCCAGTCTGGGAATCATATCACATAGAATCAGAATGGTTTGGGTTGGAAGCGACCTTGCAGATCATCTCATTCCAACCCCCTGCCATGTGCAGGGACACCTTCCACTGTCCCAGGTTGCTCCAATCCCCATCCAACCTGGCCTTGATCACTTCCAGGGATCCAGGGGCAGCCACAGCTTCTCTGGGTACCCTGTGCCAGGGCCTCCCCACCCTCACAGTAGAGAATTTCTTCCCTATATCCAATCTAACCCTGCCCTCTACTGGTTTGAAGCCACTGCCCCTTGTCCTTGTCACTCCATGGCCTTGTCAAAACTCCCTCTCCAGCTTCTTTGTAACCCTTTATGTTCTGGAAGGTGCTGAAAGCCTTCTCCAGGCTGAACACCCCCAGCTGTCTCAGCCTGCCTCCACAGCAGAGGGGCTCCAGCCCTGTGATCCCCTTTGTGGCCTCCTCTGGACTGGCTCCAGCAGGTCCAGATCCTTGGGATGCTGGGGCTGCAGAGGGGTCTGGTGCTGCTGTGCTGGACTCTGGAGCACAGTCCTGGGTGTTCAGGTCATATCCCTTACATTGCAGCTGGAGCAGAGAAATCACTGAGCTGTTCAGTTTCCCAAACTAAAATGGAAAACTGAAGCTGGTTAAGTGGGGGATAACATCTGTACCTACTCTTTTCACTCTACTTCCTATCCCAAAAGATTAAATTTTATGTTGTGCATTTAAGGAAATAGTTATACCTACCCCACAGAGCAGAGGAGCAAATTTTCCCAGGGAGATCAACTGCATTCCCAGCCAGGACTTCTTCCTGACAGCCAGAAGGAAGAATGAGAAAAAGATTATAAGGTCTATTCACTTCAGAACAAAAAGATCTTTAACTAACTTAAATATTTTGTTCCCCACCCATGGAGATTAAGCAGGATCATATAGACAAATTTCCCAAAAGGGAATAAACAGATAATAAACCAGCAGACAATTTCCTTTTCTTTCTTTGCAAAGCACAGCAAGACAAATTGCTCATAAAAGCCAGGAGCAGAGCTGTGGGAAGTTCTTCAGGGTGCCCGTGTGTGCCCCTTATGGAGATGTCTCCTCTTTCAAGTAGCAGCTTTAGGGACACAAACCAGAGAAATATTCTATTAAATACTGAAGGGGTCAGGGGTAAATTGATCTTAGAAAAGCTCTGGATGCAGTCATTAAGGAAAACCTTGTATTAATTCCTGCCAGGAGAGCCATCATCCTGGTATCATGCTGTAATTCCCAGCTAATGCCTCTGCTGGAATGAGCTCTACGCCCTGCTGGCAGAACTGCTCTGGGAGTGCAGAAACCCAACAGGCAGGGTTTGAACCCCTTTGGAGGTGGCTCCTCGGTGGAAGCTGTTTTGATCAGTGGTGTGGGGGAAGAGCCTCTTTCTCCATGAGGATCGTGCCACAGTTTTCTATTTTAAACTGTGCACACTCAAGTCGCTGTCTCATTGTCCTTGCTACTCCGTGCACAGGAACTCATGAAATTATTTGTTCCTATTTGTGGCCATAAGGAATATCAGTTTACAGGGCTGACTTCCACCACAGGAAATGGAGAATTCAGGCTGGGTGGTGGGGATGCACCAGGAGAGCATCTCTACGGGCGGCTGCTGGGGCAAGGGAAGCAGCAGCAGCATCGTGTGCTGTGTGTGCCAGCTGCAGCACCTGAGCAGAACGGGAAGCTCTGCCGTGGAGGGGAGGGGAACCCCCAGCTCTGATCAGCTGAGTCCAGTGTCACATTCCTATCTCTGCAGTATTACAGCCTGCTTCCTGGCTCGTTCCTGGAGTCAGCATGAGGCCTGAGCCAAACAGGCTTGGAGCCTGTAAATGGATCTTGCCCCCAGGGCATCTGCGACTTGCCCATCCTCTGGGTACAGAAGGTGCCTGGAGCAGCAGCGCTGCCAAGCTCTGTGTGTGGGAGCTGAGACACGGCCAGCTCCAGGAGGAACAACCCTGGAATGGGACAAATAACATCGAGTGAGTGATCCTATCTTGTTAGACGGTCAGACAGGGAAGAACAGATGAGAATTGATGTTGCTGATGCAAATCTGCTGGCTTTTCTTTTCCAGCAGCACTTTGCAAATGTTGATCTCAGATATACATAGCCTCTGATGATCCGGGCTTTGTGGCATCTGTTTTCTTTGAATGTCACTGTCACATCCATTGCCAGCTATCTGGCTTCAGTGCTGCATTATCCTACTTCAAAAAACAGTGAATAAACAGGGTGCTGGTGTTATAGGACAGCTAATGATTCAGTTTAACTACCAGGTATAGAGAAAAGCCCAGAGGCTACAGCTGAATTGCTGTTTTGCTCTTTCAGTGAGTAACAGACCTTCTTTGACACACCTAATTTCTATAATAATTGGAAAGAATGTCACCTGCCCTGTTAAGAGAGAAATTATCCTACCCTTGGCCAAAACATACACCCTGTGTCTCTGGAACCTTCTTCTGAGGAGGTAAAACTAAGAATTCCTTACTGAAGTAAGATTAGCAGCTGTGGCATCCAGAAATACCTCCCTTATTCTAAACCAATTAGCAAAGGATAATGACCGGTTTCTTTGCACTGGGAAACCATAAATAACATCACCTGTGATCTCTGCATTTCAGGGTGTGAGATGGTGGGGTAATTTTTTATCTGAATAAAGTGTTTGGCTTAATTCTTTCCCTCCACATCTTGTATCTCCAGGAACACCATTAAAAGAAATCAGAGTGTTGGTGCCAGTTTTGTCTTGGCCAAAGAAGCCAAGAATCTTTGGGCCAGTAAACCTAACACTGAAAGTTTGGATGGGCAATTAAAAATATTATTTCAAAATAACACCTCACAGTATAGGTAAAGATCATGCTCAGGTGAAGAGATACTACAAGATCTGGGCTAAAACATGAAGTCTCACAGAAAAAGTTTCTGGAATGTTCTAAAACTTTGTGCAAATCTCATTAAATACACCAGTATGGATCATTTCTGCTAAAACACCAGAGATTAAAAATGCCATCTCACAGATTCATCTTCTCCAAGCAGTTAGAGGGGCTGCTCCCACCATTAGAGAAACCTTCCTATCACCCTCTCTGTCCTTAGGTAATTGAGTCTTGAAATTTGGAACATTCTTAAAAACTTCCAGTAGTCACTTTTGAATCAAGGATGCTTCAAAGACACACAATATCCTTTTTCTTAGACTCTATTTGCAAAACACTCTCCCTCTGTGCTGTCCCCTCTCCAGGATCCACAGCACAAGTAGCTAGGGTCCTGCTTTAACAGTCACTGTCTGAGTCACCAGGATTTCATGTCCTGCCATCTCTGTTTTGTGTAAAAAATCTTTTCTCTAATGCAATGCCTTCCAAAAGAGCCAGTGGCAACAAATCTCCAGTGTCCTGATTTTGGATGTCGAGTCTCAAAACTATTTACAATCCAGGGCTGTTTGGTTCAAGCACATCTGTCAGAAAAACATCATCATGACACAGAGAATCTGTTTCCTCACTGGTAAAATATGTGCCTGGTTTCCAGTTTGAATTCATCTTTTGTTTCTTGTGTTTTTCACTGCTATACTCAGAACCATTTAATGTGATATTTTTCCCAGAAGATAATTTTATCAACAAGTTACCCCACAATAATCAAAACTGATTCAAATCTTTACTGGTAGGCATTATAGCAACTATTTATTTTCTGCTGTTTGTTCTTGTGCCCTTCCTATATGTCCCAGAATTTTTAATAACTTTATTAAAAGCATATTATTTTAGTATGTGCTGTGCTGTTTACACATTTTTACAGAGCTTAAACTGCTTAGTGCTTTTTGTTATTGCTCTGAAACTGTTTAACCCTGCTGTTCCCACAGTGTGATTCCATATAATAGAGACGTATTTGAAATTTCCTGATGGTTCTGAAATAACAAGAACTGCTGCTTTTCTATGCAGCAAATACAGAATATGGATTGATATTAAAATATTCCTGTGCAGTTCAAGATCTGTGATACTTTCAAAGAGACAATGCAGTGTATTTCTCCATCAGATAAATTTTGTTCCATAGGGTTTTGTTGCACCATTTAAAACAGAGTCCAAGCAGTGATAG
Organism: Aegithalos caudatus; assembly: GCA_013389925.1. Classification (NCBI taxonomy): domain Eukaryota; kingdom Metazoa; phylum Chordata; class Aves; order Passeriformes; family Aegithalidae; genus Aegithalos; species Aegithalos caudatus. Next base: position 427,788 of record WEIU01015031.1, read on the forward strand.
AAGCATTTGGAGATGAGAAAAACCATACTGATGGCAGATAATTTGGATTCCTTGTTTCTAGTAAGTAAAGTTACACTGTGTTTGACTCATGTAAGGGAACCTCTCAGCACTTCCATCATTTCCTCTGGAGCCACTTTAACCAGCCTGTGGCTTTGGTGCTCAGGGTGGTGTTTTGGCAGCTCCGTTGTGATTTCAATTCACCAGCACTGGCCTTTCAAGGGAGAGTCACTTCTCTGACAAGAACAGGTTTTACCTTCATAATAAAAAGGGAAAATTATCTTTTCAGCGATTTTTGGTGCAATCAAGCTTTTAAAATTGATATATTAACAAGCTCAAACATCTTCCATACTGATGTTTTTAAATTGGCTTTAGAGTCTGGGGAGGAAGGAGTGTTTTTGCTGGAGTTTTTTTTGGGTGGGGGCTTTGGGGTTGGTTTTAATTTTTTTTAGGTGGATTTTTTTGTGTGTGCATGTGTGTTTAGAAAAAAGGCAGTGTATCACTAGACACTGTTAATGCTTCTGTATTTTTCTGTTTCTATATTTCAATTTCCTCCATTCGTTTCCCTCTACAAGCACAGACATTCTTGGAAAATGCCCTCACCTTCAGTGCTTTCTCAGAGACATGTGTTCTCTTTTAAACTGTCATTAAGATGAGTTTCTATGATGTGATACTCAGGAATGCTTTGTTCAAACAAAATCTCTTCTTTGCCTACTTTATTGTGAGACCACGCTTATGTTTAAAGGTTCGGATCTGTTTCAAGATTTATTCCTGGCTTGGAAACAGTGTGGCTTTGCACAGGGATGTAAGATGCAACAGAATACAGGAAAAAGGGTTGTGAGTCGGGTTCTTAAGAGACATTATATATATAAATGTATTGTGTGTGTGTGTATGTATATGCAGAAAAATAACATAACATATTTAAGTATCTGTCACATATGGCCTTGACAGTGCTGGGTTTATGGCTGGACTTGATGATCTTGGGGATCCTTTCCAACATAAATGAATCCATGACTTTCCCAGGTGACCCCTAAGGTTTTGGATCTGGCACATCCACCCTACTGCCACGAGCTGCTGCTACAAAGCCTGTAAGCTCAAATCCTACAGTTTAAAAACAAAATCAAATCTCTCACCGGCAGTGTAAACGATCTGTAGTTGATGCTGAAAACACGAAGCAGGATTTCCAAGGCGAGGCTTTTCCCCAGGAACAGCGGTCCCAGCTCCTTCTTTCCTGGCTGGACGGGCTACAGGTGTTCCTGCATTGCCACCTGCTGGGGGCTGCGCCCAGGGCAGCCCCGGCAGGGACGGGGGACAGGGGGACACCGGGGACACCGGGGACACCCGGGACACCCGGGACACCCCGCAGCCCCTCCTGCAGGAGCCCCGTCTCCAGCGGTGCCCCCGCGTGTGGCTTTACACCGGCAGAAATGCCCCGGACTGCTCCTGGAGGGGGAAATAAATAGAGATTATGGTGTGTGTGATTCATTAGGCACACTTGTGGTGAAGAGTGACAAAGTTCACAGCATTATAATGTTAATTTTTACTCTTATTTGCGAATAAACCCATCTTTAAAGTACCTTATGCTTCTATTTAATTTTTATTCTTATTTGAAAATGTATGTATCTAAAAAGTGTGTTTCTCCTAGCTCTATAAGCTTAACTAATACCCCTAAAAAAGACATAACAAGGGTTTTTGTTTTGGTTGTTTTTGTTTGTTTAGCTATTTTTTGGGGGGGTTATTAAATAAATAAACCACTTTGTAAATAGATGTAGAACTTTTTCCCTCAGCAGATAGCAGGCCGTGTCTCCCAGGGGCCGTGCCTCCGGTGGCCATGCAGGAGTGCAGTGACAAAGGCAATGACAGAGTATTCTCTGTGAGTTCAGCTGAGCACAGGCTCTCACAGCCACGCAGCTCAGACCCGTCCTGGCAGTGCTGTTCCCTCTACCATCCCTACAAATACACCTTGTCCACTTGAAACTGCTGACTGCCAGTTTTGTTTACATTTCCAAAACAATAAACCCCATACTTCACTAGAATTCAGGTGCCATGACCTGGAGCAGAACTGGATGCCAAGGATATCAAGAGAATTTTTTGTACAGTTTACTGAGCAATATTCACCACAAATACTGCTCTTTCAGTATTTGATAATTTTACCACTATGACTTGTGCAAAGAGGAAAAGCAGGAATGATTAATTCAAGAGGCCTTTTAGCACTCAGGTGAGAGGAGGTGAAACACAGAATAGGGGTGGCTGCATGAGTTAAGCACTGAGGGCACCCTGTAGGAGGTGCTGCTGCCCAAGGGATGGGATCATTTGTGTTGGCTGCACCTACAAGTCTCATTCCAAGCTGTACTGAGATTCAACTGCCTAAAAAACGGCCAAACATTTAGGAATCCTAGTAGAAAAAAAAAAAATTATAAAAAGTGTTGGTCAGTGACACACTTGCTGCAGAAACTGACAGTATGCAAAGGGGTCCAAATACATGAAATATCAATAAATATTTTCCCGTTCTGCTCCAACTTAAGTATTGATCCACAAAAGTGCAACACAGCTCCTTAAAAGCATAAATTAATAGCTACAGACACTTCACAAGGCTTGCTACCTACTGCTTTTCAAGACACTTTCCTCTTCCATTTAGTTATACATCAACATCTCCTTCCCTCTCAAACTGTGGTCTTCACGAGGTAGTTGGGACAAAAATAGAGGCAATCTCCTCAAGCCAGGGACTTTTCTCCTGCCTGCAAAAGCTGACTTGTATAAATAATCTCTTCATAGAGACAAGGCATTCTTTTATCATAACAGTAAAAGAAATTCCCTGGGAAAGCTCATTTTGATCCACGAAGCTTTCTTGCTCACTGCCAATAAAAGATGATGGAAATGCTGAACAGGGCTGAAGGCTGAGAGCAGGCTCAGTTGGGCCCCATCCTGGTTCTGAGGGGTGCAGTGGATTTAGATGGATGGCTGAGGACTCTGGATTGCAGTGTCAGTGTGTCCAAGCTGCCTGGTGTGTCAACAGGACAGCAGAACCCTTCCTGCAGTGGGAAATCCCAGAGCAGAGCAGACAGTGCTTGTGCAGTGGTGTGCAAAGACACACACAGACCCAGCACCCATCCCTGTGTGAAACAGCAACAGCAGCTCCTCATCAGGAATGGGCTTCACTCCCCTTGAACTGGAGCAGCACTGCAGCTTTCAGCAGCTTCAGAGCAGTCTCTCCTTTCTGCATCCTTGGAAAATAAAGAAAAAAGGAATTAATTTGGATATCTGAGCCACAGCTCCATGCTGTCTCTCATTGGGAGAAACCAGCTTGAGTGACTCTACTACAGCCTAAGGTTTTCCAAGGATAGGACAGCTCAGGCATCCATCAGGCAGAAGGAGCTTCCAAACAGTACCATCAGTGAGTCAATGTGACACCCAAACCAGTCTCTTCAGGCTATGTAAGAAATTTCTGCTCACACCAAATGTTTGAAAGCAGTATTTACATGCACAGGAAAGCGTCATTTCAGTCTCTGTATGATTTAGCATCAGAGGGTCTTCATGTAGAATTTGGGCTGGATTTCCTCTTTTGGTAGCCTTGAGGGTCTTCTTTCCCCCTGCAGTCTCCTTTTCTACATGTTAGCAACCTTCAAGCTGCTCCTTTTCTGCACTATCTGATCAGAGTCCTGCCTTAAAGGCTGGTATCCCTCTGACCCCCAGGGACATCCCTGTGCAGTGGGGTGTGCCTTGGTCTTTTCTGGGTGCATTCACATGGAAATGTTCACTCCTGGTGTGGATATCTATAGTCTAGCACAGAAAAATGCTCATTAAGCTCCACTTTGTGTCTGCACAGATATTCCAGTGAAGAAAAAAACGATTTACCCTCATTGATACTAATCAAATGTGTCCACACTGGTGTGCAGGTTCAGGAACTGCTGTATGATCATTTTCTAAAATTATTCTGGACATAAATTCAAGCTATGTGTGGGAAGGTGCTCCTTGATTTGTGATGATTCTCCTACAGCTATTGCTGCTCCACCCAACTCACAAGTGGAGATTTAATTAGTGGTCTAGGCCACACAGAGCAGGTTCATTCATCTCCTCCTATGACAGAATTATAAAATGTTACAGTAGGCTGAAGTGTTGTCACAGTCACTATTTCATACAGTTAGAGGAGGTCACCAAGTACCTTTGGCCTTACATTATTGATGGTTTAATGAATAGGCTATTTCCCCTTTGAGAACATCTGTGTAAATATATTCTTTACCCCTTACAAGGCAGTTCAGAGCTTTGAAATATCTCTCACCCTTTTTCTCAGCTCAAACTGGAGGTTCAGCATCTGCTCGGCTCACGTAGGAGGTAATTTTCTTTACAACCCAATTGGCACAAACTCTGTGACAATTTAATATAAGTGTTTATCATGTTTCTGTATCTTCAGACCTGAAACAAAAGTTATTTTAACTCCAAATTATTTGTAGGGAAGCCTACATTCCATTTTGGCAGGGAAAGAAATGCTCCTTTTTAATTTCATGTCATTAAGCTGAATACAGCTATCCTAAAAGTTATGGGGGTTTCTTTTTGACTGACATTCTCCTTTATTGCAAAGCTGGAAAACAACCCTTGGCAAAGAATCATCTAGTAAAATGGTGGAACTGTCTCCTACTGAGATGCTTCTTTTACTTAAAAAAAAAAAAAAAAAAACCCACAAAAAAACCCCAAAAAAACCACTAAACCAGATAATTTAGTATTGCACAAAGACTGAAATAATCCTTCCTAGAGCCATCAATTTGACTTTTTATATTTGTGAAGGAATAAATGGTTCTTCTTTAATGTAAGAACACCCAGACCCAAATCATTGTCAGTGGACAAAATTCTGGAGTTTTTCTTTCCAAAATTCTTTGGAGTTATGTGTTTGGCCAAAGGTACTGGACCAACTGAATATGACCTCAGGATGGACCAACTGGTCCTGTCTGGAGATACCCTCCTGTAGGACAACATTCCCATTGCAAATGCCTCCTGCCAATGATGACAGTGTTGGGTATTCTGGAGAGGTGGTGGAAAGGACAGAGTTTCTGGAAGAGTCTGTGCTCCTGCAAGGTGTCACTCACTTCAGAGCACTCACACAGTGTCACCACATTGCTCAGTACAGATTTAAGAAATGCAACTCCTTGGTTCAACAATTCACATAACATGAAGCTACAGACCCAGTGGGTTTTTGGTTTTTGTTTTTGTTTTTTACACCCTTTGCTTAAACCTGACGTAAATTAAAAAAAAAAAAATTGAACTCTGAGGCTCTGAAGGGATATCAGCTGCTGTTCAGTTCTAGCTTTGCACTTCACAGTGTTTCCCTCCATGGAACAGCCCAGATCAGCTGGGGAAAATCAATGCAAGTGCAAAGGTTTGTGACTTTTGCAGCTGAATGAATTTTTCAGTGTTCAGGCTCTCTTCAGCCTTTTATCAGGCTGGTCCAGATGAAGAGAGTATGGAAATGATTGAATGGTGGATATTTGCCATGTTCATTACAAAGTAGAAGGGAAAAGGAGGCTCAGCAACTTAAGCCAACACAATTTTATGTAATTGTCTTTGATTTTAATATATAAATAAATAGCCTGGCTCTCACTGGGATTTGCCTAAGGGACTAGCATGAATGAGTTACACAACTCAGCACTCATTCATTCATTCATCAATGAATTCTTTGCAAAACCATATGGCTCCTTGCAGGGATTTCTTTAAATATTATGCAAAAGTATGAAATCAGTGCCTTTGTAGATGGCAAGTCTGTTGCTTGAGGCTCATTTTGAAATTCCATTTCCAGATAGCACAGCAACGCTCCTTTTGCAAGTCATACCCTAACAGAAACCAGTTGTTCTGGCACTTTCAATCAAATGAAGAAAAGAAATAGATAACAAGATATAAACAGTGAAAGTAAACTGATCTAAACTTTTAAGATGAGCTGTGCTGCTCTGCATGACTTTCACGTGGAAATGCACTGTGCTCGATGGAAGGCAATGCAGAAAGGATAAATATTATTAAAGTATGTCATTGGTTTCATGCATTGAGTCAGAAATAGCAGAGCCACTGCAAAATACATGTATTCATTTCCTGCAGTGAATCTGGTTGATGATGTGAATCCATTTCTAGTGAAGATTTTTCAATGCCATCTTTCCTGATCACAGGAGCCAGCAGACACAGCTGCAACACCAATCCACATAAATCGCGTCCAACACGCGCTTAACTGCGGATTAATGGAAATACCTGTCAATTAGCTGACATCTTCAAACGGGAATAGATATTTTAGTTGTCTTCCTTCTCTAGGATGTTCAAAGCGGGCACCTGAAAGGTTTTATTTATTGTCAGTGGTAAAGCAGCACTTTCAGAGTTGGGGGCGTGCAGAGCACCTGGAATTGAGCCCCCAGAGCTGCAGCGATCCCAGGGCAGTCCCACCGTGCCCCGTAATGGCCCCAGGCCTGCAGCGCACAGGACACCGCTGTGGGGCTGCAGAGCCGCCCAGGCTCGGGCCCCTCACGGCGAGAAGGACCCTGAGGGGCCGGAGCGTGTCCGGAGGTGGGGACGGAGCTGGGGAAGGGTGTGGAGCACAAATGCTGTGAGGGGCGGCTGAGGGGGCTCAGCCTGGAGAAAAGGAGGCTCAGGGGGCCCTTGTGGCAGACAGCAATTCCCTGTAGGAGTGGTGCCCAGGAGGGCATCGGGCTCTGCTCCCAGGCAGACAGCCACAGGACGACAGGACAGTTTTAAGGCGCGCCATGGAAGGTTTAGGTCGGACATTAGGAGGAATTTCCTCACCGGGTGATTGGACCTTGTAACGGGCTGCCCAGGGAGGTGGCGGAGACACCGTCCCTAGAGGTGTTTAAGGAAAGACTGCAGTGATGGTGTGTGGTTGGTGTCGATGATCTCGGAGGTGTAATTGATTCTATGATAAGCAGGGCCGCGGTGTGCCCGCTGCTCACCCCTCCGGGCGGGCTCAGCCCTGCGGACAACGAGGGGTTAAACATCCCCCCACACAAAACCGGGGCGCGGCTCCTTTAAGGCTTCCCCCCCGCCCTTGGCCAGCCGCGCTTCCGGGTGCGGCACGTCACGTGGGCGGCGCCGTGCGGAAGCGGCGGCGGGGGGGCGGCTGTGGTAGATGCCGGTNTCCCCGAAGGGCGCGTGCTGTTGTGGGGCGTGGCTCAGGCTGGGGGCGGGGACATTTAAGGGGCGTGGCTCTGTGAGGGGCGTGGCTCTGTGAGGGGCGGTGCTCCGTGAGGGCCGGAAGATGGCGCCGCCCAGTCGCAGCCGGGCCCGTCGGCCCTGGGGATTCCCGGCAGAGGCTTGCCCGGATTGAGAGACCTTCGGGGCGGGGGTCGGGGGCG